>OX638314.1:2466305-2570760 GCA_951812415.1 Beris morrisii | reverse complement strand
AATACCGGATGCTTTTAAAGTTTTAGCGACGTCGTACAACCAAGAAAATTATGACTTTTTAGTCGGGACGACTTCAATCTTAGTCCAAAGTCGTTACAGGACTTTTAAATATATGTTTTTTAATGAGAGGAAAAAATCAATTGGCAAAAACTACTGAAAAATAATAACAAAATTACTTTAAGAAGTTTTTTCCGTTATGGAAATGACTGCCTAAATCTACTAGTAGTCGATATTAACCTAACGAAAAAGTGAAAACAAATAGGGAATGCAACAACCAAATTCACAAAAAAACATCAAATAGAGAAGACAACCACATCCACAAAAAAAACTGATTTCAACAACATTTTCGTAGCAGAGATTAACTTGAAACCAATCTGGTTATGATTAAATAGTAATTTGTAGATTCAATGACCTTAATGGTAATTTCAATGACTTGATGGTAATTTAAATGACTTGATGGTGATGACTTAATTGTAACTTAAATGGCTTCATGCTGATTTCAATGAATTAATGGTAATTCATATGACTTCATGTTGATTTCAAGGATTTGATGGTAACTTCTATTACTAAATGTTGATTTCAATGACTTGATGGTAACTTAAATGACTACATGTTGATTTCAATGACTTAATTGTAATTTAATTGACTTCATGTTGATTTCAATGAGTTGACGGTGACTTGAACGAGTACATGTTGATTTCAGAAACCATTGGGTAACCGAAATGACTTGATATTGATTTCAGTTACTTAATGGTACCTTAAATGACTACATGTTGATTTCAATGACTTAACGGTAACTGAAATGACTTGATATTGATTTCAATCACTTAATGAAAATTGAAATGACTATACATGGTATTTTCAATTACTTGATGGCACAAATTGTATAACACTTCACTAGCTAAGAAAAAAAGAGTAATGACGAAAAATTACAACTAGATAGAATCTTAAAAGTAATTAAAAAAAAAAATTAAAAGTAATAAAATAAAATAGAATTGTTTCCATGCCATTGATTAATTAATTAAATGGTTTTTGTTATTGTTACGAACGTGACAACATTTAAATGCAGTTAAGAACTTTGAAGGACAGCGTCAATGTGAAATACGAAAGAGCAAATACTGAAACAGTACCGGAAAAATCGAAATTAACAATTATCCGGATTTTGAAAAATTTTGATAAAAAAACAATAATAATAATAATAATGATAAGAATTCCAGATTGAAGAACAGTAGTTACCTTAGCCAGTTGAAAATTGAAGCGATTGCAAAAATAAAATGCAAATTCAACTACTTTCAACTGACCATGAAAACTTAGACTAAGAATTTTTCTGAGTGTTTGAACTGTGAAGTGAAGTCAATTTTTCAGTGAAAAAAAAATTTTATGAATTTGCCCTTTTGCCTATCTAGACGGTGTTAATTTAAAAAAAAAATTAAAAAATAAATTATTAATTATTTAATATAATATACTAATTGAATTATTTTTTTGGTAATAAAATTCTTATGCAGATACTTTGATATTTCAAAATTTAAATGTTTTGAAAAACGGAACAAAACTGCTTTCGAAAAAATTTGGTAAAAAAATGGAAAAGAAGAAATTCAAATTATAAATGTAATTAGTATATTATATTAAAAAAAAAAACCCAGCGATTACCCCTTTCCCGCCCAACCGGACCGAGGGGCGACCAAACCTAAAATGCGAGCAGAAGGCCACATTTTAAGGTCGCATCACGGCGATGATGCTAACAAGTTTTTGTTATGTTTTAAAAATTTGAAAAAAAAATTCAGAAATCGACTGGCACTTTTAAATCGATTACACGCAACCTTTTTCTACCGATTAATCCGAAGAAAAGTCACGTTAATCGACTCGAAATACGAATCACAAGCCGACAGAAACAACGACATACACAGCCTTCATCAATCCTAGCTTCACTTCAGTGACAACTATCGTCTGAAGAAAATGCGACATTGAAATGGTACACCGCAACATAAATATATACAAGTATAAAAATTTATTTACAATAGACTAACAAGCCTGCAGCTCGACTACAATAAACTTTTAATAAAACTAAATACTTTATTTTCGAAAAAGAAACCGGGGTTTTTTTCCGAAATAAGACTACTTTTTGTATTGTATCACAGCGCTCTTTGAAAAACGTGTTCGCAAACAACGTCAAAAAATGTTCTGTACCATCTAGCATGGACAAAAATCTAATAAATAACAAAATTAAACAATGAAATTTATTCGGTTTTATTTAAATATTTTTGATAATAATTTTAATTTCTGGTTAACTACGAGAAAAAAAAACTATAACAAAGTAAAAAGCTGCCAAGAGTCGTACTTTTAGGGTAGAAGTCCGAAAAAATTAGAACAATTGTTGGAAAATCTTCCTTAAAAATTCAGAAGTTGATTTATGTAGCTGCTGCTGCCATACAAATGTTTTTAGAATTTTAAGCCTATTTACATGCTGATTTTATATGAAAGTCCTTTGAACAAGTGGTTGTATTTATTTTTTATTTTATTAAGCTAAAATTTTGTTGACTACTACGGGGAAAAAATTCAGGTTCCAATTCCAGTACCTACCATAGAAATGTGGTTAAAAAAACTGGTTGTATTTCTCACACGACTGAAGTCGGCCAGAAGGAATTTGTGTTAGTTTTTTGTGCCAAATATTTTTGGTTTGGACGTTAACGGAGAGGGTAGTAGTACCCAGTTTTTCCACTTTAACTCTCTGGCTTGAGTGCGATTTACCCTGGTGAAAAATCTCGACTGTGAAATTAAGTCATTGGAACTAGAAGCGCAGTAGCGTACTCTGGGATCATTTTAATTTTTTATATAATTTAATTTTGAATTTAATTTAATAAACTAAACAAATTCTCTTCTTTCCTTTCAGAGTTTTTCGTGTGCTTGAAATTGGTGAGTCGGTTTTTTTTTTTTCTAAATTTTATTTATAGTTTTTTTTCAAGTTCGCCTTTTTCCCTTGTACCACCCGCTCCCCCAAAAAAAAAATACCAACCCTAAACTACGTACAATCGTTGTAACTACAGAACAAATTCCACGCTGATTAAAACTAAGGGGCTCTTTTCTTTTCTACGTCTGATTTTTTCAACCCCCAACCAACTCATTTCGATGGTATTTACTTAGACTATCCCCACCACACCCATGTATGCATCCAAAATCCAATACTCTACTACAAGCGGTTACTAAGATATTGGAAAGATACAGGCTTGAACTAATCCACCCACCTGCACATAGGGGGTTGCTAAAGAATTTATTTTTCCCTTTTATTTCACAACTATTTGTCCGTACGTGGCTTAAAACTTTAATATTCGAAACGATTCAGAAAATATCACGCTTTTGATATATTTTATGAACCTTTTCCCCTCTCTACTACCGAACGCAACTACCCCCTTTAACAATTATATTTTCTGAATGCCTTGACTTTGAATTGGACTTAATAAAAACAATTAGATTTGATGAAATTCCACAGACCTTTTTACCCTGATCGATTTTTAGCGTAACCATGAAAGCTAAAAATTTACAATTAATTTTATCTAAATTTTATTATATTGGAATACTTTATATTTAGGCTTCTACAGTTTAATCTAATAAATTTGAGGTAGCTACGTATAGTATAGTTTACTACGTTTTAGTGCAGTTTAATATTTACAATTTAATGCATTTTAGAAAAATTTAGTGTGTAGTTTAGTATATATGTAACCTAACCTAACCTAACCTAACCTATAGATGGCTTTTATGTTCCATATAAATGTACAATAGAATATTTGTATAAACTAAATTAGAGTTATAGCATTAGTACATTTTAGTATATATTAGTTAAATATGACATAAGTTTAGTGTATATATAGGGATATAGATGTTGAATATAATATAATACAAATACATATCAAAGGGTATAGTATAATTTACAACAGTTTAGAATATTTTAGTACAGTTTAAAACATTTTAGTACAGTTTAGAACATTTTAGTACAGTTTAGAATATTTTAGTACAGTTTATTATAATATATTTCTTGTTTTGAATTGAAAACAAGTTAATTTTTTTGATCGTTTTGAGCTCGATGGTTTTTTTTTTTTGCGAACTAGAATGAGTTTAGAAAAAATTAAAATTAGTAAAAAGCAAGCACTTCTGCTAAGTTAAGTTTGGTTCAAGTAGTGGTGACCTTCTGGAGAACTCTGTTCATGAGATGTACAAGTACAAAGGTCAACTTTTTAATAAAAAAAAAAAACTTATTGACTGACTGACTTATTGACTAGATTCTTGTGAATCAACTTTGACTTTATTGTTTGGGTGAGTTCGGTTCAGATTGGGGTGAAGTGGATCATAGGGGTGGCAATCGGGGCTTCAGTGACCAAAACCAATCAGCCTGATCAAAAAATATTCACTTGTTTTCATAGATAGTTACTTATTATTCTAAGTGTACCTACTGTGAAAACATTCCTCAAAACTATTAAGTTACATTTTCATTTAATCGATAGACGTAACGGCTAGTTTACTACGTATTTTTCTAATAATAATAATAATAATACTGGTTATTTTACTGATTAATATACCAGGTAATTAACTACATAATATGTTGGTTTTTTTTTCAAATTTCCAACCTAATCTTGTTCATCTGTTTAAAGTTTTTATTATGTACAGATTTATATATTATTTATTTATATAAATAGTACAGCATTGTTAAAATAATTAATATTAGTATATACAAATTTTACAAAAACATATATATATATATGATAGTGTGCACAACTGGCAAACTCATTTGACATAGAAATGACGGACTTATCATAAAAAAAATTTTTCGCCGACGATAACGTAAAAAAAACCATGGATCAGAACCGAATCATCCGGACTACGTCAGTACGTAGGAACTTAATGCAAAGCGGGAACGTTGCGACCGTCTTAGACTTTGTTCCGTTCCGTAGTACTTTGTCGGTCTCAGTCATAGAGGTATTTGTACTGGAGATGACGAGCAGCGACTGTTTTGAAACTGGACGATTCCTCGCAAAGGACCAGCAATAAGCACTATGCTACTTATAGCATGCTACTCAAATTTATGTTATACTCCGGTTTTGAACACAAAAAACGTCAAACATTTGAATACTAGGCTACTATTTGCATTTCTCTGCCACCTGGGATCAAAGGCCCCGTACTAAAACGTTCAATTTGGCTTCAAAGTGCTTCATACATCGTCTCCAGTATTTATATCTCTAAGGTCTCAGTCAACTTGTTCAGTAGTTTCCTTTAAAAGCCAAAACCAAAAAAAATTGCACCTAGTAAACCGTACCGTGACCGCTTTTATAATTGTTTTTTTTTTCCCCAATCGGATTTACGACTTTAATCCGATCGAAATTCACGAATATTCCAGTGAAACTATTTTCCATTTCTAGTGCTAAAACATGCTGATTGTCAGTACTGACTGAATTCCGTAAAACCCTCTCCGTTCAGTACTGAATTCCGAAAAACTTAATTCATTCAGTACCGATCAGCGATACTGCATCAGTATTAGGATCTAGAGAAACCCTCTCCCATTATCTTCACAAATACAAAAAAATTCAAGTTTTTGGCATCTTAGAAGGGCTCAATTCCAGCTTTCATAAAAATCTTAAAAGGACGACCGATAGTAGCTCAAAGGGAAACTCATTTATTCAACAAACAATTGTATTTCGACTTTTTTACAGGACATTTTCTCGGGAATTTCTAAACAAACAAACCGACCTCTAAGCTTGAAATAGGCTTTATTCAATCCAGTGGCGGATTACCGGGTAGCATCCCTAGTAAAGATTAGTATCCGATAAAGTATATTATGCTCTGTATGTTATTAATGCGATATAAAGGAGGAATAATGTAATACTGGTAGCGAAGGAAAAAAATGTGAGCAAACAATTTAAGTGCTTGTCTTTGCGTTTCATCGCAAGATGTATATGTGTTCGTGTATCGATATCTGTCTTAGTGAAATTTAGAAGAAACCATCGATTTCGGCTGTTATATTTTTGGGGGTTTTGTTGTAATGGGTGGGGGTGGTTTCGCTAGCCGCCCTTCAATTCTTCTCTTTATAGATGGTTCCTTGTTGTTTTTATCGGTGGTATAAGTCCAAGTTTTCGTGGAGACTGTTTTATAGCCAGGGTGAGTTTATTTTTGTGTCCGTTGAATGCTTGCGGGGGGGAACGGAGGTGTGGTGGGGGGTATTTGGGCTGGAATATAAGCGATGTACTCAACTTATACTAGACAAAAGTATATCCTGTTGTTGTTTTATATTGCTATAATACGATAAAGTTCTTTTGGATAAAGTTCTCTGTTGAAATTTCAATCCATCGGATTAATAAAATCACAATATCAATAGGCTCTAATCCATTGGATCCTGATCAGATAATATTATTCTTTAAAAAAAAAAATCGAAACAAAAAATGATCAATTTGATCGGATGTTACAATCCGAAATAAATAAATCGGTATTCATACGAAACTCCAGCAGAATTCATTTAATAAAAAAAATATAATTTAATTCAGTACTGAATTTCAGTACTTACTGATTCTAGTAGCATTTACAACAACGCACGTATTTAAGTATTTGTTATATCTTAATTGGTTTTGTAAGAGGTTCAGATGAATTTCGGCTTATCCTAAAGCCAGTCTTTTTTAAACTGATGCTCGAAAATAACCTAACCTACCTATTGCCCCCGATAAATGCAAAAAAAATACCAATTATTTGATTTTTTGTATTATCACAGTTGAGACAAATCGAGCGAGTTTTCCATACAAAATTTCGTCGCAAAAAGTGGGAAAGCCGCCTTCACACGTGTAACTCAAAAGATCGTTTTGCTAGAAAGTTGAAATTTTATCCGAAATTGTTTCAAAAGGCTCTCGAACAAAAGTCCCTAAAAATCGTGCACGCTAACAAGCTATTATATTTTTTTTTTTTACACACTCTGATTCTAAATCGTGAAGATTATCAGGACCAAAAATAAGTTAAAGTAAAGAACAAATGATAGAAAAAAAGGGAAGAATGGGGTTTGTTTCCCTTAAACGCGTAAAACCTCATATTGAGATACGAAGTTTAAATTTTTCTGTGAATAGGTTCAGACGAAACGGAGATGTTTCTGTAGTAGCCCTGCGCTACCCGATTGTCCATGGCTGTATCGTCGAAATTTATCTTTTCAAAAAGTTTTGGCCATTTTTGTGTTAATCCCAATCAAAAACAGTACCACAATTTCGTAAAATTTGATTTCCTGTTTTTTTTTTTCAGTCTGAATTGGGTACCTTTTATGTACTTGACTCCAGTATTGTAGCAGTACTGAAAACCAGAACTGAAATTAGCAAATAATTATACCTTTCTGTTTTAATTTTTTTTTTATTAATTGACCCAAAATTGGACGCTTTTAAAGGGTCGTATCTCACAAACCCTTTGAGCTATTGAATTCAAATTTTGGATTGGGTGCGCGGACCCTTTTAAGTAGTGACTTTTTTGGGTATGAAGGTGATGAGCGTTGTAGGAAGAAAAAAAAAATTAATTCTATATCTCAGAAAGCGCTTATGTAAAGAAGTTGAAACTTGATACTCGGACAGAGCTACGATAGTAGAGCCATTTCGTAGGGTAAAGGCGGGATCAAGAAAAGCTGGATTCGAGACATTCAAAAATCCATATCTCCTGAACGGGTCATGCTACAAAGTTGAAACTTGATGATTCTTGGTTAGCATTTAGGCGGAGATAGAAACAAAATTTTTAGGAAACGCGGCTGGGGGTGGAAAACGAAATCTAATCGGTCGGTGAAAATGATCATATCTTTTAGGTTTTCGACGAAGACATCGAATTAATTTCCTCGTAGAAATGGATTTGAGGATTTTTTCCATATTTAAACCGTACGAGGTAATGAAATACCGAACAGGTTGTGACATCCAGGCGCGTTTTTTAAAGACACAATTTGGAATTTTCTGATATTCAACCCTGGAGGAGGTGTGAAGGATCCTCAAGGCCCCCCAATTTGGGGCTTGGCACCCTGAGGATTTGTATACGTTTTTTTTTTTTGATGTCTCATCTGCGGAATTCACAAACATATAAGGGCCTTGTAAATTTTCCCGAATTCCCTCATATCTCTTAGGTCGGATTCAAATTCAACGTTGCTATGAATACAAGTTCATCCGAAAAAGAAAACATGTCGAGGCACACCACAGCTAATCATCCAAAAAAAAAACAGCCCAATTTCCCTAATCTAAAAATGATTTGCTTTCATCTCAAAAACAATTTTTTTGTTTCACCCCTTTCAACTATCAAATCGATTTGCACAATAACTTCCGTTCGTAGAGCTTCTCGCGGAAAAGTTATTCTACTGTAGACCGTATTCTACTTAAGATCTCTCTAATCATCATACACCGGCCGGGGGTAGTTTCCTACGAAATGCTCTCAATGCAATGGTATTAAAAAGGCTTAAGTTTGTTTCGAAAAAAAATCGCAATCCAACGATAGTTTAGTCTTTGATTGAAGGATACCCTACACTGTTTTGGATTATTGGAATTCGCAAGTGGGTAAGGATGGTTTACGATGGGGATGATAATACGGGTGGTGGTGGCTGATACTTGGGGGATATCTCTCGTACACTTTAACTTTATAATCGCCATCGATATTTTGCTCGGGTGCACTTGTAAGCGGCTTATTGTTCGGTTAGTGGTTGGCTTAGTTTCCCTACAAATGCTTCTTTTTGTTTTTGTTTTGCATTCAAACCATCTTCAACAGCAACAAAACTTCAAGAAGATTAAGATTGAGAGATGAGAGATGAGAGGGTAATGGTTATTACCGCAATACGGAAATTAATTGGCTGTAAAAGCCACTTGGGCTCTTTATTATCATCTCATCATCCAACCGTGAATTGGAAGAGGCACTACGAGGCAACAATTGCTTATTCGGTGTATTTGCTTAGAGGCGTAGGGGATGAAACCATCAGACATCAAAATCACCACTTTTTCGGGCAAACCTTCCAGCCCCACAGTAACCCCATCACCACCCACCTAGGCCAATTACGCGACAAGGTAGATAGGAGTTTTCATCGGTAAGGTACTTTGTGCGAATCTGGATTTTCCGTTGGATCCGAATGCCACCCTTAAATGGGGGAGGGAGGGAGGAAACTTAGTGGTGACTTTTCGACGAAAGCAAATAGAAATGCTGTGGAAATTTATATTCTCGACTATCGAATGATAAATTAGTTCAAGTTAAAGTGATTTCTATTTTCATTTGTATTCACTTCATTAATTTCGTTTCTACTTTGATTTGGGAATTTTTTTCGCTTTTGGTGGGTGTGAGTTTCGTACTGATGGGTGAGAGGGGGGGGGGGGGGGGGGGGGAGGGGGGGGGGAGGGTGGACCAGTGATAATTTTCTATTGGCAATTTTTCGTACAACCAACCAATGTAACTTCTTGAAGGCTTCTCACACTAGTTGAACTACTTAAGAAGTTAATTCTGAACAACCACTTTTTCACTTGAGTGAATTCCTTTTTTTTTTGTAAAGTGATATTACGATCCATTACCTTAAAGCAATATTGCGGCTTACCAACTTCAACTACACACAAAATTACAATCTTGGTCAAATTAAAATAAATAAATAAAATTATAATAGCTCCTTAGCAGTCGATTCGCTCTGTATCTCAACAGAGCCTTCTTACTATCTAAGTAAAAAGCTGCTTGAGAAAAGAATTATGTTATTAAGTTTCGAACCCAGAGCATTTTCTTCAGAGAAGGACGCTACGATTGGAATGACTCGTCAGGAAAGAATATAACAAGGTATGCAAACTTTTGCTGGACGCGTCCTAGTTGCACTTTATTAAAAAAAAGGAATTGCTCAATTACGAAAAAATGTGATTAACTTCGAAACTGCTTAAGCTAGAAAAAAAAAATTACTCTCATATTTAAATATGACAAAATATGATTTTTTAATACCTGAAAGTTTTTCATTGTTTTAAAGAAAATCGACCGGAAAAAAACGGCTGTAATTAAAGGATATTTTCTTCGGATAATAAGTGAATGTCAATAGAATAATTTTACAGGACGTGCTCTTGGGATAGACTTTTCGTATTTTCACGTTTTAGTACTAATGAACTGAAAACTGAAAAAAAAAAATCAGTCCGTCTGTCCGCCGTATACCGTACGTCGTCCGTCGTTCGCAAACGCATTTGAAGGCTCGTATCTCACTAACCCTTTGAGGTATTAAATTCAATTTTCTTTTATGGGTGGATTGGGGGTGTACCGCTTTAAGTGGTGATTTTCCGGTGGTTGGAGTTTAGTAGATTTCAAAACTGGAAAAAAAAAACTAAGAAGTGGACGGTAGTAGGCCTTAAAACTGGAAGAAAAAAAGGTCAGTCTGTCCCCGTCGATTGTATGGAAACGCCTTTGAGCTATTAAATTCAAATTTTTGATTTTCCCGAGTAGATTGGGCCTTGTGAAGTGAATGGTAAAAGTGGAAGCATTTTAGAGCTGGACATCTTGTTCCATTTATCATTCCATCGATATTGTCATCCAGCTTTGCAGTCCTTTTAAAGTCGGTTGAAATGATACGTTCCTGCAGTACTTCGTTTCATGGAAAATCTCCCCCAACTAATTGTAGATTTTCGCTGGAAAATCAACAAAAAAAAAAATAATCTTAAGAAATTATTTGATGAAAATTCCACCTTCTTAAGATTTGCATACAACAAGGCAGTGATTGAATATCAGAAATTTATTTTCAGACTCAGACACTCAGTCTTAAAAAAAAACCCCACACACACAGTTCATGTAAGGAAAATTTGATCCTACCGCCTTTCGGTAAACATAAGTCACAGCTCTCTAAAGAATCGCTGGAAATCACAACAGGATTATTTCCTTTTGATGAAGCTTTCTTTTTTCGTATGTGCCAAAAGTCAATAAAAACATGTTTTTGACAAATTAAATTTTAATATCATAACTAAATAATAATAAAAAAAAATTGAAAAAACAGCTTAGGCTTAGGTTTGTCTAAAACGTTTGACGACACGCTTCTGTCTGAGAAATTATTCGAATAATTCCGTACAAAGATTTACTAAATGGATGAGAACTGGGTGGCAAAAATAGAACGCCTGAAATCGTCTCTCTACCATAAAACACAAATAAATACAATAAACGAGAGGCTGTTTGATCAATTCGGAGAAGAAAAATAGCAAAAGAACCAAACAAAAAGCTCGCAGTTTGCAAGTTATTGCGAGTTTGGCTCGAAACCGCGGACAACTTTTTCAACGGCTTTTGTATGGTAGCTATACACTCCCTATTTGTTTGAGTCTGTTACAGTCGTATCCGAACGATATCCACGAGTTACACAAGTTCAACGCAAAATTTTTTCAACGGCTTTTATATGGAAAAAAAATCGAAACAAAATTGACTACCCTGAAAAAACTGCAAAAATTCAGTCCGTCTGTCCACCGTATGCGTTACGTTCTTTGCCGTTCGCAAACGCATTTGAAGGCTTGTATCTCACAAACCCTTCGAGCTATTAAATTCCAATGGGTGGATTGAGCGATTTTCGGAGGGTGAAGTTTAGTAGACCTCAAAACTGCAAAAAAAAAATCAGTCCGTCTGTCCACCGTATGCGTTACGTTTTTCGCCGTTCGCAAACGCATTTGAAGGCTTGTATCTCACAAACCCTTCGAGCTATTAAATTCCAATGGGTGGATTGAGCGATTTTCGGAGGATGAAGTTTAGTAGACCTCAAAACTGCAAAAAAAAAATTCAGTCCGTCTGTCCACCGTATGCGCTACGTTCTTTGCCGTTCGCAAACGCAATTGAAGGCTTGTATCTCACAAACCCTTCGAGCTATTAAATTCCAATGGGTGGATTGAGCGATTTTCGGAGGATGAAGTTTAGTAGACCTCAAAACTGCAAAAAAAAAATTCAGTCCGTCTGTCCACCGTATGCGCTACGTTCTTTGCCGTTCGCAAACGCAATTGAAGGCTCGTATCTAACAAACCCTTCGAGCTATTAAATTCCAATCTTTTTTTGTGAGTGGATTGAGCGATTTTCGAAGGATGAAGTTTAGTAGACCTCAAAACTGCAAAAAAAAAATTCAGTCCGTCTGTCCACCGTATACATTTGAAGGCTCGTATCTCACAAACCCTTCCAGCTATTTAAATTTTTTTTTGTGGGTGGTTTGGGTGGACCGTTTTAAGTGGTGATTTTTGGAGGGTGAAGTTTAGTAGATCTGAAAACTGCTAAAAAGAATTCAGTCCGTATGTCCGCCGCCTGGTTTGATGACTCGTATTTCACTAACCCTTTGAGCTACTAAAATAATTTTTTTTTTCTTAAATTGTGGAACCCCTTTAAGTGAAAAAATAAAACGATGTAGGGGGAGAAAGATACTCCGCAATGTTTGAGAAATTGGAAATGATTTTGAATTCCATCGGGAAAAAATAAGGATAGTCTCATCTGTAGATCGTTGCATCTCGAATTCGAGAGTTGCTGTCACGATTTCTAATTGTCCGAGCGGACAGTATGCCATTTTTCGTGAAACCCGTTAAATACTATCGGATAAATAACCAGTAGTTTCAATTTTACAACTCTTTGTTGTTATTTATCTGGTGTTTGCCTGTTTTGATTGTTTGTTGAAGTTTTTGTTTCATTTTCCTCTTGATTCTCGTACGATTGATTGATTTCTTTGCGTTCGGGTCCATTTAAGTTTGTTTCTAAATAGAATTTACATCAAATTCGCCCTCCCTATTTATTGATTGATTATATTATTTATTTTGTAAATATTTACAAAAGCTGGATGATAAGGGTAACGTTTTGATGGTATTGCGATTTTTTTTTAGGTAAAAGTCGCCTCTATGGTGGATAGGCTTTCTCTTGAAACTACGTACGAAAAGATGTGAGTTTCTTTATGCGATTGTGTTGACACACGGTAATTTGCTATTGATCGTCACACCCGCTTGTACAATTAAGAAAAATCGTATACTAAGGACCCGACTATATGGTGACTCGCGACTTCACTTCACCCCCTTCCCGACCCGGCCTTCTGAGAGGGTATAAAAAACCACATGTTATTGAAATATATGCGACGGGTTACATGCGCCGGAAAAAAATCCCAATATGAAATATAAATCGTTTTTGTCGTGACGACGTCCGTTCTACAGCTATAAAGTCAGAAGACGCCGACCAATACGGTGTATTGACGTAATAGCGATCGTTTTCAAGTCACGCCAACCTTTGGTAGGGTATTGTCCAGTAAGACTCCTAAATACACCCTCCTTTTGAGATTCTAGCGAGCTTAGGACAACGGTCTGCGAACTAGAAATAGACTAGTTTGGCTAGTACCAGGAAATCTTGTTGTTTTCCCATCGAAGAGGACACATATCGTTCGATGGTCACGCGAAAACCAGGTAAAGTATTAAACGACTAATCAAAATGGAATGAGCAAAAAAAAACAACTTTGTCCGTCTGTCCGCCGTACGCAATTGCGTTGGAAGGCTCGTAACTCAGAAGCCCTTTGAGCTTTTAAATTCAAATTTTTACAGTAGGTAGATTGGGATACCTTTAACTTTAAAGGGTGGACCACAAAACTGCAAAAAAAACAACTTTATCCGTCTGTCCCCCTTCGCAAATGCGTTGAAAGACTCGTAACTCAATGCTTTTAAAATTCAAATTTTTACAGTAGGTAGATTGGGTGCACGCCTATAAGTCATGACTTTTTGAAGGGTGGACCACAAAACTGCAAAAAAAAAAAACAACTTTGTCCGTCCGTCCGCCGTATGCAAATGCGTTGAAAGACTCGTAATTCAGGAGCCCTTTGAGCTTTTAAATTAAGTAGGTAGATAGGGTGGACACCTTTAACTGGTGAATTTTTTAAGGTTGGACCACAAAACTACAAAAAAACAACTTCGTCCGTCTGTCCGCCGTACGCAAATGCGTTAAAAGACTCGTAAGTCAATGCCTTTAAAATTCAAATTTTTACAGTAGGTAGGTAGATTGGATGGACGCCGGTAAGTGATGATTTTTTGACCACAAAACTGCAAAAGAAAAACACCTTTGTCCGTCTGTCCGCCGTACGCAAATGCGTTGGAAGGCTCGTAATTCAGTTCTTTTAAAATTCAAATTTTTACAGTAGTTCGATTTGGTGGATACCTTCAACTGGTGAATTTTTGAAGGATGGGGCTAAGTAGATCGTAAAAGTGCAAAAAAAAATCAACTTTGTCCGTCTGTCCGCCGTACGCAAATTCGTTGGAAGGCTCGTAACTCAGAAGCCCTTTGAGCTATTAAAGTCGACCTTTTTTTAGTGGTAACCTGTCCACATATATTTTTTTTTCTTGTTCATCTTGCAGCCATAAATTACTTTGATGCTTTGGTAAATTGATTGATACCGGCCTGTGCCAAAACATTGAATTTTTCTGTTTTTAATTTGCAATGAAATTTACTTTTTATTTAGTGATTTTGGTCGAATGAGAAATGTTTCAAAACCCAAAAAAAAAATTTAATAATAAATGGAGGGTTTGTTCTAAAAACAAAAGCAAACAAAGGTTTTTATTAATAAATATTAATATTAAAGATTTTTTTGGTTTTTTGCAAAACATTTATTTGTTACAACACAATTTAAGAAATTCGTCTTGTAAATGTTTCGATATTTCTTATGTTATGTTTTCTGTGATGCTTTTTTTCGAATGAAGTAATTGCAGTTTTTCCAGTTGCCAGAATATTTGAAGGAAAAATTCTCAGTGAAAAAAAATTCGAATTAAAAAAGCGCGACCGTCTGCGCCAATATCGCCATTTTTGACTTTTTTTCTAACGAAGTAATTGCAGTTTTTTTGCAAGATTTGGTCGAGTAAGTGGTCTGATTGGTGCTGGGTCGACAAAAAACTTCCCAAAAACTCGAATTTTTTCCAGTCGCTAGAATCTTTGAAGTGAAAAATCTCAGTGAAATACCGTTAATGTTAAAAACAAAATTAAATACCAATCACAATTGGTCTTGGTCTCTCAGAACTTGATCTGCGACGCGGTCTCCGTACCGATTTCGAACTTGGGTCAGATCTTTGCCTGGATTTTTCACTTCTCAGTCGTGATCTGGACTGTCTTGAGTTTGGTTTTGGTTTTGGCGTTGATTTTGGTTTTGATTTTGGTTTAGGACGTTGTGTCTTTCTAGTTCTTAGTTTCTGTCTAGGAGTATCACGTCGTTGAAATTTGAAATTCAGATATTTCGGTCTGGATCTCATGGCCCTCTTTTCTTGAACCGTTCGCGGCATTGTGATTTTGTCGATCCTTGGACTTGAATCAAGTCCGATTTTTCCAATCGAACGAAACGTCCAACTTCGTGGCTTAAAAAGGAACGTAATTTTCTAAAACTTTTCAAGTAAATTTTAAATAGTACATGTATATTTTACTAATAACAGTAATTTCAAGTAAAAGTGCTTGAAATGAGTACTTTTACTTGTAATTTCGTGTAAAAGTGCTTGAAATCAGTAAATCAAATTCAAGTTTATTGTCTGGTCTTTTTGCATAAGCACAGATCTACATATTTTAAAGAACAGATAATCAATTAGCAACTTACTTTCTAACTAAAACTAATTATTGATCTAATTTAAACTATAATAAAACTTTTTTTTTTTGATGTGTACTAGTCTGTAACAGTGAGCGATTTAGTCGATTATCACTCGTCTTTGTGAAAATTACAAAAATCGGCCGCCGGCTACTTCCTGGACCGTTCGTCGTGGAGCCTTTTTCGTCGAGAAGAATACAGAAAAAAATTAAATAGACTTTTTTCAAATACCATTTAGATTATGACATCGAAAAAATATTTAAATTGTTTTCAGTACACTCAAAGAAAAATCCTTGGTAACATTGACAAAAAGTATTTGTTGAATTTCAACAGTGCAGTAAAATATGTCAGCATAACAAATAAAAACTATTCGGTTTGATAAAATTTTTATCGTATTGATAAAAATTCGGCGAAATTCCAGTTCGTTCTTTTAACAAAACATGTATTTTCGAAATGACAAAATTTTCTTTTAAATTAACTTTCTATCAAATTAACAAATTTTTTCTTGGTTTGGAAGAAACGGCTTCTGATAAAAATTTTGTCAGAATGACCAAAAGTAAACTGCAAGATTTTGTTATATTCACAAAACTATTTGTTAAATCAACAAAAATTTTTGTAAGAAATTTGAACACGATTCCATACGTGCGCAAAGTTCTAGTTCTATTGCGACCTTCGTGACTGACTGGTTTCATATGAAAGAAGTATTTGTTAAGTGAAAACTAAGTTAAAATTGACTTGATGTATGTTCAGTATAGACTCATAAACCGCTCAACCCATTTTGATCAAATTCCCAGGGAACGTGTAGAAGAGTCCCGGTATGGTTCCTGTGAAGTTTGGCGCCAATCGAATCAAAAACAATTCTTTTTTCGACATTTTTCAAATTCGTTCTCTATTTTAGTACCCTGGTGCTCAAACTGTTTATTTGTTTGTCCCAAACGTGACCGTATTCAATAAAACCCCCATTGTCAATTTGACAAAATAAACAACAAAACACTTTTGTTACAAATACAAAAAAAATTGTTGATTTCTAGTTATGACAAAAAGGTGAATATGGCGGATGATTCAACCCACAGACTTGATTCCGAGCCAAAAATTGACGAATAATAAGTGAGGTCTGACTCGGTGCATTATCCAGTTCTCTCTGGGATCGAATACGACGAATTTTGGCCATCACACGCTTCAAAATTTCGAGATAAAATGCGCCCGGTATTTTTTTGGCCAGTTGGAACGAATTCCCTGCGGAAAAAATTCCTTTGCTATCGAAGAATGTAATGGGCATTGTTTAAGCAACATTTTTATATTTCAACATCGACAAAAAAGTTGTTGCGGGCGAACTGTCATAACTTAGCTATCTATCAACCGATTTAAACAAAATTGATATTACCGGGAAGAGGAGTGTCACAGCTTTCAAACGCCATTCTATACACATAGATCGTCGTACTAGTTACTCCGATATGGTTCGAGTCTCGGAACTTATTTGTCGCACTGTGTATAATTCCAATTAATGATTTAACTAAAGTAAAGTTGATGTTTTATCAAATTTTGAAAAGAATCAACAATATTCGTTGGAATTTCCAATAAATATCCGTAGATGTTTAAATGTTGGTTTTTTTTTCCGGCGTCAGTAGGGTTTTCTGGTGTGAAACCCCAACACGAAATCCCCGACTGTTGATTAATCGCTGTCCTTGAGGACATGACAGTTGAAAAACACTTCACTGGATACGCCAGTCTTTATAGGATTGTATTGGACTAGGTCCGAAGGAACTGTTTCGTCATCGGAGGGTATAGACTCGCCGGAGGGTGTATCATGCCTACTATCCGAAACACTCTTACAGCTGGTGGAATTGCTGAGCATTGCTTCTATATAGCGAACTCGAAATCAAATTTACGATCACGAATTTTAAACTTTAGCTAATTTCTCGCCATCGCAACCTTATACTAAAGGAGGTGGCGCTGAAGATCATCTAGTATTTCAACCAATTTGGTGGAATTTTTGGTTGTAAGCCAGGATATATAGAGCTAAACGCTAAGAGCGCCAACAGCAATTTTATTTTTCCGCTAATTTTAAGAATGGAATTTTTTTTTATGGTAAGCTACCATAGAAGCATTTTCTAAAACGCTTGTCGTTGAATTAATTATTTTTTACATGATCTCACTCCTTTCTGTGCAGAAGGATTTATTAAGGATCATTTTCAGGCATTTGTTTTGTTAGATCTGTAGTTTCCTTTTATTTGAGTTGGAACACTGACTCCAGACTGGAGAGCCGTATGATAATCTAGGCTGGAGGACTTGTTTGAAAATTAACATTTTATTTTCAGTTGGATAGCTGCGATTTTCTGTTTATAAGCGGGTAGAGTGCATAAACGGATTTCGAGATTTTGAAGCAGGTATTTTCAATAATCACGGACGAGCGTATGGCTGACCACTTCACCTCCTAGTGTTCCGTTGGTCTATTAATGAAGTAACTCTAGCATTACTTCAAGACCTAGGCCTGGCTGACCACTTCACCTCCTAGTGTTCCGTTGGTCTATTAATGAAGTAACTCTAGCATTACTTCAAGACCTAGGCCTGGCTGACCACTTCACCTCCTAGTGTTCCGTTGGTCTATTAATATAGTAACTCTAGTATTACTTCAAGACCTAGGCCCAATTTGGGACTATGATTCCTAAACGTGAGTTTTTTTTTGTCCATTATCATCCCGAGGGTAGGTGATAGTAGTGGACCAGGGAATATTTTGGCCAATGAAATTCAGATTCCGATTTGGTAAATTTTGAGAATTTTCTTTTCTTTGTACAAAAATATGGCATGCGTTTTGGTCGGATTGATTAATTATCCTCCAGCGGTCATAGTATTGATAAAGTACAATAATTCCAAGTAAGACTCGATCCATGATGTGATGTTGTCTGAGTACTTTTACTTGAAAAATTAAATATACGGATCCATCTCATCAAGAATCGCCAAAACTGTGACCTTACCATCGTCGATTCTTTTGGAAATTTGTATACTCGAAAAATTAGTGAATCGAAAAAAATATGATTTTAATTTTTTGTTCCTATCTCATATTTTTTTGTTAATTATAGTATGTTAAAGATTTCGCAAAAAAAGGTGTTCAAGTCCTCTTTGAAAATTCATATCTCTGGTAATTTTTATCCTAGAATAATAAAATCGGGCTTATTTTAAAAAGTGAGGTTGTCGCAATATAAAAAAAATACGAATAAAAATTAACCTTTGAAATTTTTTTCAAGAATAACGATTTTGTTCTTTATCCTTGAATATCTCAAAATGTGTTTTTCTATTTTTTTTTATTTTTTTTATATTCTGTAGGTTATACTGTTTTTCAAAACATATCAAAAAATTAAATTGGAATCTCAAGGGAATCGGGGTCAAAAAAAACATCAAAGAAGATCGGTGGCTCTTAATTAAGGCCAGTTTAGTTCTCTAATAATTTAATTCGATTTTTTTTTAACCCCGATCCCTTTGAGATACCAAGTTAATTTTTTTGATATGTTTTGAAAAATAGTATAACCTACAGAATATACAAAAATAGAAAAAAAAAATCTGCCAATGGTCTGGGCGAAACTTTATTATTTTTCGGGTCAAAGCTCGGGAGCGGTCAAAGTCGGAGTGTATCATGAGTTGCTTCGAGATTATTAGATTTCTTGGAAAATTAATTTTATTCTTAAAATAAAAATATTTAAAATAGCGATTTTTAGCCGATTAAACATTGGAAAATTTCTTTCTACTTATCATTTATACTCTCTTAGGAGCTGAAAAAGGAAAAAAATTAAAAACAAGTTTTAGGCGATTATTACGCAAGCACGTGAAAGTGAAAAGATATCTGATAAGACCTGGGGATATAGTAGAATTCGTGAAAAAGTTTACAACCCCCTTTGCACCCCCTTAGGGGTCGAATTTTAAAAAATCCTGAAAACACTTTCTAGGTATTTATATGAAGAAGATGTACAATAAAAATGAATTCAATATTTGGGAAAACCTAATAGATATGACGAAAACCGTGAAAATATATGCATTCCATTTTCACTGATAACTTTTTTTGCCCCCCCCTCCGAACGCCAATGAATATTTGAAATTTTTTTTTATCTAAATTAGTTTTCTAGTTGATCTACATAAACATACCGAGTTTCAACTTTGTAACATAAGCCGTTCTATATATAGGAAAAACACCCCCCACCCCCGTACCATACTACCCCTATAAAAAATTATATTTTTCCAACATGCTACTAATATAGATCTATCTAAATACTAAGTTTCAGCTTTATATCATTATAGGTTCTCGAGGTATAAAAATCGGAACTTTTTCCGTTTCACCCTCCCCCACCCTCACCCTCTACACCCTCACTTCTAAAATTTTGTTTTCTGCTAGGGGTCTATTAGGCCCACTTCTGGTAAAAATTTTAAGCATCTATCTTACACCGTTCTTGAGATATATGACGTGATTTTTTAAAAAAATTCTTATCCCCTCCACTTTCATGATCCACCGCCCCCTTCAATAATTTTACTTTCAGCAAACTTCATTTGTCAGCCTTTATACACAAACCAAATTTTATTTGTCTAGTGGAATCGGTTCGTGAGATATCGTAATCTAAAGTTTTTCACCCCCCACCCCTGTACGCCACTGCCCCCACTCAAATTTTTGTTTCCGATCTATTCTCCTAGTATACCTACAGATATTCATCAAGTTTCAATTTTGTGACATTAACCGTTTAGGAGATATAGAATTTAGAATGTGTCAATCTCGCCTTTTTGGCGTTTCGGACGCATTATTTTTCCCTCCACTCCCAAACCCCTTCACCTACATCGGCAATTTTTTTGCAAATGGGTCCACTACCAAAGCTCTATATAATTTTCAAATTTCAGCTTCGTAGCATAAGCGGTTGCTGAGATCTAGAAACCAAAATTTTCCGTCTAAAACACTTCCCCCTCCTCCCCCCCTAAGACCCCCACCCCTCCAAATTTGGTCACTAGAGGGGGCCTACCCACTCTATCCACGAAAAAAAATTCAACTAAATAGCTCATAGGGTTTGGGTGCTACGAGCCTTCAAACAATTTTGCGTACACCGGTAGACGTACGGCGTACGGCGTACGGGGTACGGCGTACGGCGGACAGACGGACTGAAATTTTTTTTTGCTTTTTTCGTGTCTACTCGTTATGAAACGTAAAAAAAAAAATTTTGAGGGTAGCAAATTTTTTTTTTTTAAAAATCGATAACAATACTGTATTATTGAAATAATAAAGTAATAAAAAAACGCATTTTGAGATATTCAAGGATAAAGAACAAAATCGTTATCCTTGAAAAAACATTCAAGGATAATTTTAATTCGTATTTTTTTTATATTGCGACAACCTCACCCTTTAAAATAAGCCCTATTTTATTATTCTAGAATAAAAATTACCAGAGATATGAATTTTCAAAGAGGACGAGAACACCCACGGAGAGAAATATGTTGTTTTAAATCAAACTTTACGTGTATTGATAACGAAGAATACTGTTTTCAAACGTAATTTGCTTTATAATAAATAAATCGCATGTCAGTTTAAACCTACAGTTTCCACTTATTTCAATCCATATTTTCTTGATTTCAGAATTGTAATAGAAGTTACTATGTTTCAACTAATCAAAATTTTTTTGAACTCCACTAGTCCGTTTATTTGAATCGATCAAAATGTTTCTTAAATTCAGTAGATTATGTAATAACCGCGGTACAAACCACTAGTATTTATTTGAATCGAACAAATGTTTCTTGAATTCAGCGTATTGTTATTAAATGTATAATAACCGCAGTATAAGCCGCTAGTTTAATTTTTAAAATGTGATATCGATGCAGGACTTATCAGTTTAGTTTGGAAAGTTTTGATGCCAGTTTTGATTGAATTGATGAAAAATTGGAACCTTGAATGTGCATATATCAGTCAATTTAAAAGGTGACTATAAATTTACATTAAAGTGTTGAGCTAAAGTTTTAAAAGTGTTAATTACGGATTAAATTTTTTTTAGAAAAATAATTATATTAATATATCACTTAAGGGGTAATACCTAGTCGGAATTTTTTTTTCTTCGATTTTTTTTTTATTGGCTTAAATGGCGTAAAAACATGTCAAGACATCATTTTTTATTGAAAGCAAATTTTAAGTGGCCGTAAAAGACGAATTTTCGAAGCAAGGCGGAGCGCTTGAAAATGACAAAATTGAGTTTCGGAGTGAGTTTCGATCCTTTTACTCGTTACCGGCGGTGCAAAGGTACACTATATAGTTTCTAAATGAGGTATAGATGGCGTTAATATGTAGTTTTAAGCAAATATTGAACATACGTTGTCTGTGTAGCCAAGCCTGTATCTTTAAAATTTCATGTAGTTAACACATTGTGAAACTTTAAACGCGAAACCATGTTTTCAAAAACGGCTAGCAGTAGAACTCGAGTAATTTTTAGCCGATCGATATGAAATTTTGGCTGTACCTTCTTCGATAGATTATCTAGTCTAGTACATACGATTTTTGAGTTTCATAAACAATTATGATTTTTATAAACAAATTGAGGTCGATTTATTAGTTGAAAAATCGAAATTTTTTTTCAAAGTGCCCGGAAAATTTTCAAAAATTAAAATTTCTGAATATCCATGTGTACTTAGACAGTAAAACTTGTGCATATCATGAACAAATTTTTTTCATTGTTCCAGATACGTTCGTTAAAGACTTGTGCTGCTAGCCGCGGGACGCTTACAAAAAAAATCGACCTTCGTTCCGTGCACTGCTCAGTCGGCATTTTTTCATAAAAAAATTTAAAATAAAAAATGTTTTTTTGTAGTTCAAGATAAGTGTAATGATCTCTCAATATTTCGTATTAATCGATTTTTTAATAAAGACACAAAAATTCACAAAAAAACCGTCTCATTTTTTGCTTCCGACTAGGTATTACCCCTTAACACAAGGAAAACTATGGAAAAGCAAGAAATTGAAATTTCAAGGAAAATTCGTAGGTAGTTCCAATTTTTCTTTATTATGATGATTTCGAGACTAATAATTCTCTTGGTAGTCACACTGGATCGCAATCTATTGCTGCTTTTAAACAGGTGTACTACTTATATGCTCATCAAGAATTATTCAAAATTTTAGATATTCTCTATTTCGAAAAACCAATTTATTTTGCAATTAAAGTGATTGTAATTGTCAAGAAGAGTATAATGTATAACTGTTTTATAATAGGAAGTGAAACTTGTAATTATTATTACTGCAAATGTATTGATTACTTCCCATATAAAGAATTTCAATTATATTACCTGATGGTAATACATAGTGCACTTCTCAAGCCAATTAAATCCTGAAATAGGAATAATGATTGATGAATATTTTGGCTCAACATGTTTCCTTGAAATATTGACTAGCGAAATATAAAGATTAAAATCTTCATATCGTTTTCTATATATACGAATAGAAGGCTTGAATCATTAAAGATAATGCTCAAGGAAATAAGACAATAGGGATTGATTCAAGTGACTGGAATCAAATTGTTTTATTAAAAACATGCTTTTGTTACAATTCTTAAGCTAAGAATTATTAAGCGTGGCGCAAAAATGGTAGGCAATGTTCTCGTCTTGCACCTAATATAATTGAGTTTTTCTTTCCGTGTAAGGGGTCACAACTTTGGCGATTCGTGATGGAATGACCCATACTGGAAATTCCTAGTAAAAATTTAATTGAAAATTCCATTTTCTTTTCAAAATATTGTAGGACCTGAAATTTTCTAATTCAACGGCTTCAATTTTATTTAATTTACAGGCACTTTTCGAAAATTTCAATCTATGTACTATGTACTCACCTGGTTCATGTAAGTTCGGACAAATTCCATTGATTGTTCTAATGCAAACGTGTCGCTACTGCAAGAGTCTAGAATAAGGACAGCGAGCGTTACGTTCTGTAAAATTTGCGTATCGTTGTTGATTAAGTCGAGTGCATAAAGCATTGCTTCCAAACGCTGAATTCCCTTCTCTTCTTTCACAGCACCACAGGGAAAGTTTAAATTCGCACTATCAAGATTGTTTTCATGCATAGGAAAGATACCGCCCAGGACAATATTCCCTCGCGTACGTAAAATTTTTCCGTAGTATTCTTGTTTTTCCGATTGTACAGACCCGAACGCAATAACTAATATGTAAATTGTTTGCCACATATTGGCACTTAATTGGAAAACGCTAAACCATAAAGTTTATCCGAAAAAAAAATTGCTAAAAAAAAGAGATTCGAAATTACACAATTGGATAACTTTGTCAAAAAAAAAAAAACTTAAACAAATTCAAATTCAAAACGTGTTTGTATTCGTTTTGAATTTGAATTTGTTTAAGGGGGTCATCCCGTGTGACTGGCTCAAAAAATCGTTATCTTGACCAACAAAAATTAACTTGGGATCTCAATGGGATCGGGGTCAAAAAAAAATCGAAGAAAATCAATACTTTTCAATTAATGTAATTTTTCTATAACATAATTGAAAAGCACTGATGTTCTTAGATTTTTTTCATCCCGATTCCAACAACAAGTTGCCAGTGTGCGCTACTTTAAAATTACAGACTTTAACGGAATTAACTCCTTTATCCAATACTGGAATCACTTTCCGAACAGGAATCAGATTAGAGTTCCATTCGTCCCATTGCTGCAGGCTTTGTACAAATCAGTGACAAGACATTAAGATACTCTCGACTAATTGAAATCCTAAGGATTAATGGCTTGGATTCAGTACGGATCAGGTGTTTGACTATTCTATTATATCTATTGTGCACTTTCTATTCATCAACAGATGCGGCACATCTCAAAAGGATTCTTTGAGTCAACGTTTGGCTTCACATGCTACTGAATCTACATGTGAAAGTCAAATAGTATGAAGTACGAGCTAGCTATCAACATTCTGGTGGATTTTGAATTAAGCCACATGTAATGTTTCTTGGGAATCACTATTTGAAATTTGAACGATAGTCGAATGACCAACATCAAACAAGTTTCGGCGAGATTACGCGCTTATTTCGAAAAATCGTCCAGTCTAGCTTGTTTGTATAACGCACTCAAGCTATTCAGATCCTGTAACAAAACTGCATCAGTACTGATAAGGCAGTATTCGCAAATAATCTATTCTTTTCAGTTCGGTAAAAATACCGAGAATCGGTATCGCAGTATTCAGTACTGCAAATAAAGAACTCCATCAGCACCGGAGTTGTGGAAATTGTGAGTATTCAATATGGAAACAATAAAATTGTTGGTGGCTGAATTTGTTCTATGGCTTTTAGTGATAGAGTAAAAAACCTTCATTAAATATCACATTCATACAATCAAAGTTATTACAAATTAACCTGAATATATGTCTCGGAATTATGTAGTAAAATCGATAGTAAAAGTATTTCAGGTAATCAAATAAAGTAAACATAACGCAGTCACGATCGGCTGCAAGCCTCTCGATGAAATACTGAATTCCGATTAATATTTTAGTTGGGATTATATCGAAAGAATGATACAATTATTGCATCAACTTTTATTTACAGGTAGAAACTATTGTATAGTGGCTACTCGATGGATGATTAAACGATTTCTTGAGTTATAGTGAGTTCCGTAAATTAAGTTGGGACATTTTTACAGAATTTTTGTGTATGGCAACTGCATGAAGGACTTATGGGATATTTTTCATATTAACACTTTCAGCTGCGACTATTATAAAAACAACGTAACCAAAATTTCAAGATCGTAACTTAAAGGCGTTCTAAAGTTATCGTTCAATATTGGTGAACAAGTGGTTAAGGACTTTTGTATGAGCTACCCGAAGGAGTCGACGAATGGCGCTAATTAATGCTTTTGATATAAAATTAATTCCTGTAAAATTTTTAATCCCTGCTTTAACTCGTACTAGAGTTATAGTGGATTCTGTAACTTGTACACCGAAAGAAAAATCATTGTTTGAATCAAGTATGATACATTGTTAACCAACAATTAGTCTGAAATGTTCATATCAAATACAAACATTGTTAAACTAAATAATGTTACGTATTTAAATCAACTAAGGAAGCATTGTTAATAGCAAAATTTTAAAATATCACGGAAGTTGTTTAATTTTAACATATACGTGATTCTTTCAAATACGATTTTGTTGTACATTAAACATTTCATTGTCAGAATAATTTGCTAAACAACAAGAAAAATGTTCAGTTGAATATTACTCCTGCTTAAGGTAAATGTCCTAATACGCGACCATGTCCCGCCGTGCGACCAGTTTCAATGAATTATGAGTAAAATAAATAGATTCTCAAAATTATTCGTTCAAGTAGAATATTCATAATGATCCGTGAACAATGCTCTTGATGCGCATATTTTTCACGGTACAATTAAGTAGACACCTGAATTTAAAAATTAAAAATTCAATTTCATAGTACGCGCGTTCACCCGCCATTTTGTTTCATTTCGCCTGTAGACGGCACTTCGTTAATAGATTTGACAGTTGGACCGTTGAATGTTTATTCAGTGCCAAAAGTGACTTGGATCGATATTAACAATTTAATTCTGCCAATATCTTCAACTTGGACAAGTAGCTGGTCACCGTACGTGTTTTAATTAAACCAAAGGTACTGTGGTCGCTGAGTGGGACAAACATTAATGAATGTACATTTGTGGCGTCCGGATGAATCAAAATCCTCAACAAAAATAAATCATCGATGTTTTGGAGATTAAAATTACGGCTAATGGTGTAACATTTATGTCCTTTTTGAGAACCCAATTATCAGTTTTCATGACATAAGCCCCGAACACAATGCTCCCGTTCCGTTCCGTTCCGTTCAGCTGTCAAAGTAGACCTTATGGGTTGACCATGTAAATGCACACAATGGTCGTAACGGAACGGATCGGAAAAGTTGAACAAAATTCAACTTTTACGGATCACATAACCTTACTTGTCGTAACGGAACGGAACGGAACGGGAGCATTGTGTTTCGGGCTATAGCCTCTAAACTGTAAAATAAATGTCTTAAAAGAGTTCGTGGTTAAATGGGAGTACAAATAGCGGTCGCCTTTTGGGGTCATACCAATTTTGTCCCTATCAGCGACCAAAATAATTTCATTGCCACCATTTTCTTTACTTTCGACCAGATTACGACTGGTCGCAAATCGGGACAAACGAACGGTCGCAAATCGGGACAACGGGGTCAATTATGTGGTCGCAACGACGTACAAGTACATCGATTAACGTTTTTTCGAATATCTTCTAAAATAATGATCGTGTGTTGTAAAAAACAATTGTATTTGCAGAATAATATATCGACTTTGACTAAAACAACGATCGTGAAAATCAAATTAGTATCGAAATGGATATTTCGTTATTGAATATGAAAGCAATGCTTACATGGTCGCGTATTGGGACATTTACCTTAGACGTGATTCTTTCAAATACGATTTTGTTGTACATTAAACATTTCATTGTCCGAATAATTTGCTAAACAACAAGAAAAATGTTCAGTTGAATATTAACTCCTGATTACCACGTTTCATCTTTAATCTAACACAGGCGCAAAAATCTTTCAATTTGATTTGAAAATTAATGAAGACATACTACAGAAATGCAGGTCGTAGTTTTCCGTGATTGACTAAGCAATGATCATTGTATGCCAAACACCAAAACTGTTAGTTTTGCAGCACAAACCAGTTAACAATTTTCATTCAATAAAATTTTGAAAATAATAAAGTAAGATTTGTGTAAAAAGTTTGTGGTGTACAAAACAATAATATTAAAGGTGCATACCATTCAAAGGTGAGTAAATTTCTGTTTTAATGTTTTTTTTTTTGTTAATATGCAGTTTATTGCATTAAGAATGGGAGGGTCTTCATAACATATTCATGAATGATGAACTTTTGAATTCTGAACAAATTCTCGTTGATTATGAGATTAACAGAAGGGCTGAAGGTTCTTCTACATACGAGAGCGGATTGATAATGACGTGGAAAAATCAAGAAGGAGTGGACAGGTAAGGAATTACCTGTACCATCCTTAAATAGATTACCTGCAAAGTTTAAGCCTGATACCTCGTTTAGTTTTCGAGAAGCAGCCGTCTAAGCAAGTCGACTTATAAAAATTTTTCAAAATGGATAAAAATGAATTTCGTGTGTTGATTGAACACAATTTTTTAAAAGGGAAAACAGCTAAAGTAACCAAAGAAAAATTAGGGGACTCTGCACCATCGATCCGAATGATTTACAAATGGTTTTCTGAATTCAAGTGTGGTCGTACGAGCACACAAACCATACCAAGTCCAGGTCGTCCAAATGAGGTCACCACGCCAGAAATGATCGATAAAATCCATGATAGAAGATCGTTGAGTAAAAGTGCGTGAGATAGTTAACGTAGCATCTCATTTGAACGTGTTTGAAATATTTTGAAAAACCATTTGGACATGAGAAAGCTATCCGCAAGATGGCTGCCGCATTTGCTCGCAATCGACTAAGAACGCAATCGTGTGACAACTTCGCAGCACGGTTTGCAACTGTTTTAACGTAATACAAATGAATTTTTTCGTTGATTCGTAACTGTTGATGAAGCATGGATTCACCACTACGCGCCAGAAACCAAACAATAGTCAAAATAATGGAAGGATGTCGGTTCAAGGAGGCAAAACCGTTCTATCGGCTGGAAAGGTTATGGCGACAGTTTTTTGGGATTCCAATGGAATGGACTACTTGGAGAAAGGAAAAACAATGACGGGAGCATATTATTCTCAGTTATTGGTTCCATTGGATGTTGAAATCAAGGCAAAACGGCTTCATTTCGCGAAGAAAAAAGTGTTGTTTCATTTTCGACAACGCTCCGGCTCACAAGTCCGCTGTTGCAACAGCAAAACTGTTTGAATTACGGTACGAATTGCTCCCTCACCCACCGTATTCTACAGATTTGGCACCCTGCGACTTTTTATTATTTCCAGACTTGAAAAAATGGCTTGCTGGAAAGAGATTTACCACAAATACTGACGTCATAAGTGAAACCAACGCCTATTTTGAAGGGTTGGACAAATCATATTATTTGAAAGGGATCAAAAAATTGGAAAAACGCTGAACTAAGTGTATCGAGCTAAACGGAGACTACGTTGAAAAATAAAATAAATTTTTCCGGATAAAATTCTGTTTTCTCAATTTTTGCACGTCATTATCAATCCGTCCTCGTATAATGAAAATGAAAAATTCGAACTTTTTAAACACACTTTAGCTATTTTGCAAAGCTGTCAGTACTTTTCATAAATTTTTTCAAAACGGCAAAAAACTATGATTTATACAGGGATCCTTTCAGCTTTGTAATAAACAATGAAATTTGTGTTATCAGTGGTAAAGTACCATCTATTGATGTCATTCAATCAGATGGCATTATTTTACCTTTATCGTTTCAAATACACAAATTTTTTGAATTACCTGATATTTAGTATGTAATATAATATTGTATATATGGTAACAAAAATTATGTATATCTGTAATATAAAATAAAATTTAATTTACACTTAGATAATGTACTCATTAATATTATGTGTTCATGTGAAATTATAATTTGCTAATAAAAAATCGAATTGAAGTTTTGTATTTTATTAAATTTTTCTGGAAACTACAGTCTTTAGCACTATTGGATAACGATATCATTTTAGTTAATGAAGTGATATAAGAATAATTATGCATCCTTAAAATTCAGCGCAATCGATATTATTGTAAGTAACAACACAAATTGTTTGAGTATCATGTTCATGTTTAAAAGAGGTAGTGTGAAACTGTTTAACGAAAAATGTTTGTGTTTAAAATATCACTATTTCAAGAATCATTAACGTGCTTCGCTAGCATTGACCATGATAATTGAAGCACAGAACTATTTAATTTATTTTGAAGATTGATATTTGTACTCAAATTGGAACATGATCATTTCAACACAAAATTAACAACGAAATTGTTGAATCAAATAATGTTTTGAAAACATAATTAACTATTAAACCATATTTGAATTAACAACGTTGCCTTGACGCAAAATCAAATAAGGTTTGTATTCGAATGAATTTCTTTCGGTGTATAAATTTTTTAAGGAATTTTGTAGGCTGCTACACGAAGGACTTATTCAATTTGCATCTCATATTCAGAACTATCGCTTCAAACATTGTAAACTTTAAGTATGTAAAATTTAAAGTTCCGAACGTGAAGCTAGTGTTGTGAATACGTGTATTACGGACTCTTGTACACAGCAAATCTTTTTTCTAGTAAAGTTCAACTAGAGACAATCTAGTGAAAATTTCCTACTGATAATCTAGTGAAATATTTCCTACTCCCAAAAATCTAGTGAAAATGACTAGAAGTACAGTTCGCACTTGTCAATTCAACTGTTTTTATAGTGCTTATCACTATGTTGAACCTATCAAAATTAACCAGAAACTTGGCTTCGAACAAAATGTTACTTACGCCCTTTCTGCATTAGAGCGGCGATTATGCCTGAAGTTCTACTAGTGTTTTGCCTCTTTATCAAAACAACTGAATTACTAGTAAATAGAACTAGATTATTAACAAATTCTGATAGAAATTCAGTAAAAATATTTCCTGTAATACTAGTAAATAGAACTAGATTATAGACAGGATTCTGATAAAAATTCAGTAAAACAATTCCCTGATATTCTAGTGGGTACTTATTCACTAGATCTTTACTGGAATATCTAGGAGCTAAATTCTAGTGGTGTTTAACTAGAATCTAGTTGAAAAAAATTTACTGTGTATGAGAGGTACCCGAAGGATTGAAAGGATAACATCCATTAAAAAACTTAGCCTTACCTGGTTCATTTTACAGGTGTGGACACAATTTAAACTACCTAGGCCAACGCGTTTTTTGGTTTATCGTGCGAACGGACGAACGGACGGACAACAAACGAATTTGGGGTTTTTGGCCACAACTGAACACAAAATAATTTATAACTTTATTAAATTTATTATTGAAAGATCCTTTACACTGGATGACCCCCTTAAGTTTTTTTTTTGATTGATGATTTAATTGCACAGAAACAACACTAACCCGACACACAATTACTATTCACAATCACTTTTTCAACAAACTAAAAACACCGAATTTAAATCGTACTTGTATTCGTTATGAATTTGAATTTGTTTAAATTTTTTTTGTTTGATAATTTTCTTCCACAGACTTAATCAGAAGGACTGCTAGCAGTCAACTGAATACTGAACTAACCGAACTGTCCTTTATATAGGCGAAAATCACTCAGTCGGTGGTCCTTCCCCCAGTTGGGATTCTCCTTCCAATTTTTGTTGTTCCTGAGATGGTCCACAGATACGAACGACACGCTCCCGAGCTTTGATGTGGGGGGGTGAGGCGGGGGTGGGGGGGGGGTGATGGAGCAAGAGACTGTATCTCATATATTAACAGCCCCTTGAACTCGAATTCCCCGCTTCCCGAATCCGCCACAGTCAACCGAACGGCATGCAATTTTCCGTAAGAAAATCGGGTACCGAATCGCGAAAACTAGATATTCGAGAGAACTGAGAAATCTACCCCCAAAAAAAACAGAGAAGAAAAAAATCAACAAATTTTCCCACGGTAAAGTCGAAGGGATGATGAAAATGTGATGCGCAGTAACCAAGTGGGGATAATACTCTCGAATTTTATTCGTTTGATAGCAGTTTAACGCTAGGCAAACATAGCATAGCATATATGCAATAATATTAATGCAAATAGGAAATAGCTTCTTGATACATTTTAAAGATTTAAGCAAAGTTTGCCTTTACAGCTACGGATAAAATAGTAATGATAGTTGTTCAATGCGAATGTTATCAAGATTTTTAAGGGAAAATTTTCAAAGACCTTTTACTGTGACACGCTAGGCAAAGTAGCACCATAGGAAAAAAATTTTCCGGGGAAAATCGCACGCAAAAGACTCTTTGCTCCTTCGTACTGCTGGTGGTAACGATGCGAAATTTTTCGAAGGACACCAGTTGCATGTCGGGATAGGGGTAGAAAGAGTGATGGAATGGAGCAATTTTGGGGTGGTTGTAAAGGATGGGTTAAGGGTAGTAGCATCTCATGTTACGACTTAAGTACGGCCCAACAAGAGAGATGCTGTTTATGTATGTTTTGCAATGTTTTCACACGTGAAAAGACGTAATGAAAAGAGACTTCTTTTATGTTGATTTTTCCGTTTCCGTTAGTTTTTCTTCCATTTCTTTTTTTTCGAAATTAACAGCCGAGTCCTTTGAAAAAATTAAAGGATATGCAATTTTACTATATAATTTCAATAATACAGTATTGTGATCGATTTTTAAAAAAAAAAACAATTTCCTATCCTCAAAATTTTTTACTCTATTATTTTCTCATAATAGTAGTATTGTGATCGATTTTTTAAAATAAAAAAATTTTTTTTTCGCGTTTCATGACTCGTAGACACGAAAAAAGCAAAAAAAAATTTCAGTCCGTCTGTCCGCCGTACGTCGTACGGCGTCCGCCGTACGCAACATTGTTTGAAGGCTCGTAGCTCCCAAACGGTTTGAGATATTAAATTGAATTTTTTTTTATGAATAGATTGGGTAGGCCCCTTGAAGTGACCAAATTCTGAGGGGTGGGGGTGTGAGGGGGGAGGAGGGGGAAGCGTTTTAGACGGATAATTTTGGTTTTTAGATCTCAGCAACCGCTTATGCTAGGAGGTTGAAATTTGCAATTTATATAGAACTTTGGTAGTGGACCCATTTGCATAAAAATTGTCAATATGGGTGAAGGGGTGTGGGAGTGGGGGGAAAAATAATCCGTCCGAAACGCTCGAAAGCCGAGATCGAAACATTCTAAAAACCATATCTCCTAAACGGTTAAAGTTACAAAATTGAAACTTAATAAATATCTGTAGGTATACTAGGAGAATAGATCGCAAAGAAAAATTTAAGTGGGATCAGTGTCGTACGGGGGTGGGGGGTAAAAAACTTTAGATTACGATATCTCACGAACCAATTGCACTAGACAAATAAAATTTGGTTTGTGTGTAAAGGTTGACAAATGAAGTTTGATGAAAGCAACATTTTTTAAAAGGGGCGGTGGAGCATGAAAGTGGAGGGGATAAGAATTTTTCTAAAAAATCACGTCTCATATCTCAAGACCAGTGTAGGATAGATGCTTAAAATTTTTACCAGAAGTAGGTCTAATAGACCCCTATTTTGGGTTTGTGGGTGTAGAGGGTGAGGGTGGGGGAGGGTGAAAAGGAAAAAGTTCCGATTTTTATATCTGGAAAACCTATAATGATATAAAACTGAAACATGGCATTTAAATAGAGCTATAGTAGTAGCATCTTGGAAAAATATAATTTTTTATAAGGGTAGTATGGTTCGGGGGTGGAGGATGTTTTTCCTATCTATAAAACGGCTTATGCTACAAAGTTGAAACTCGGTGTGTATATGTAAATCAACTAGAAAAATAATTTAGATAAAAAAAAATTTCAAATATCCATTGGCGTTCGGAAGGGGTGCAAAATAAATGATCAGTGAAAATGGAATGCATATATTTTCACGATTTTCGTCATATCTATTAGGTCTTTCCAAATATTCAATTCATTTTTATTCTACGGCTTCTTCATATAAATACCTAGAAAGTGTTTTCAGGATTTTTTGAAATTCGACCCCTAAAGAGGTGTAAAGGGGTTGTATACTTATTCACGAATTATGCCATATCCCCCAGATCTGATCAAATATCGAATATCTTTTCACTTTCACGGGCTTGTGTAATAATCGCCTAAAACCTGCTTTTATATTTTTTCCTTTTTCAGCCCCTAAGAGGGTATAAAAGGGTTGAAAACGTTTTCATGAATTCCATCATTTCTTTTAGAAGTGATAAGAAATCGAATTGGTTTGTACTCTCTCGTTCTGTCTTCATATTTATCTATTGACTCCTTTCATAATTTTTGGATATTCAACCCCCCAAGTGGGTGTAAGGAGGTTGCATTTGTTCTCACAGATTCCTACATATTGCTTAGATCTGATGATATATCGAGTTCATTTTTACTTCCTAAGTTTTCCCATATAAGCGTTAAAAATTCAATTTCAGTATTTTTAGATATTCAATCCTAAGGTGGTTGTAAGGGGGTTGTATGCTTTTCAAAGTTTCGACATATTTCTTAGGTTTGATGAGATATTCGATCGCTTTTCACTTCCACAGACTTTTTATATAATCGCCTACAAGCCTATTTCTCAATTTTTGGATATTCAACCACCAAGAGTTGGCATAAACACATCAAGGCATAGTTGCCATCGAAAGTGCAAACTATTTGCGTCATTTAAGCACGGACTTACATATGTAAGACGTACGTGTGTCAAAGAAACGACTTTACAAAAATACCATCTCGATTGATGTTTGAGACATGTGAGTTAGGATTTTTTTTCCTTCACGTTTATTTTTTTTTTGAACGAATAAAAAAAATATCTGCACGCATTTTGGAATATCTGGCATGCATTTTCGTGACAACAGGATTACGCTCGAATGGAAGGATTTACGTAATGTCGCCTTTTTTTTTCTTCGCATACGCACATGTGATAAAATTTCTGTTACGTAGCTAGTACTTGCTTCGACAGTTCTCTCCAGGTAGTTGCTTACGTCAATCGACCTTTGTATGTTTTTATTGCGTACCTGTAATGAATAAATTTAATTGTGATTCGACTCCCTTTGTTCCTTTGATACTGCGAATCACGGATTTATCGTTCAGTCATCGAATGAAGATACTCGTAGTACTAATGAACGACCTAAGACATATGCCCAAAATACAATTCCTTAATTTTTTTTCTTGAGGTGGAGCTCCTCCAGAATGCCTACGGATCTAAATGAAGAACATTAAGAACGGCCAAGAAACCGGATTGGATTGATCTTTGTCGGTACGGGCTTGGTCAGGATCAGCAAGATCTGGTCGTTTGTGAAAGGTCGGATGGCACCTGGACTGATTCCTCCGCCCGTGACTCTCTGGAACTCTTGATGAATACTCACTTCCTGGTTATCGAATTGGCGGAATGGAGATGTCGGATGGCACCTCTACTGATTCCTCCGCCCGTGACTCCTTGGAACTCTTGATGAATACTCACTTCCTGGTTATCGAATCGGCGGAGTGGAGATGTCGGATGGCACTTGGACTGATTCCTCCGCCCGTGACTCCTTGGAACTCTTGATGAATACTCACTTCCTGGTTATCGAATCGGCGGAGTGGAGATGTCGAATGGCACCTGGACTGATTCCTCCGCCCGTGACTCCTTGGAACTCTTGATGAATACTCACTTCCTGGTTACCGAATCGGCGGAGTGGAGATGTCGGATGGCACCTGGAACTCTCCTGGTCGATTATCAGTTTCTCTCCTAACAAATCATATTCATATTCATTATTTGATCTAATAATAGTTTCGTTTCAAGATACGCCTTAGGTTCCTCCTCCAAATCTTTCTAATATCGAACAATGTTTGTATGTTATCAGGGAGCCTTTCATAAAAATGGTTACATGTAATAAGTTTAGAATGATTTGATATTTCCTCAGTTATGATTTTATTGAAGCTACAACCTTTGAATCTATTTCCTGATTTGATAAATTCCTGAAGCAGGGAAGAGAGATATTATCAATTTTTTTCTTCTACGTCACATTGGAAGTTATTCCAGTTAGTTTCTCGGAATGATACAAATTCTTTTCGGTTTATAATTTCAGGGAAAAAATCGTCGAGACTGATTTTTAAAGATCACTGGCATAGTGGTCCGAAAATAAGGATGTCGTATCACAGCTGTAATTCGGAATGATTTTATTAACCATATTGTTGGCAAGAACAAAGAAGTCGATACAGCTTAAGCTTTTGGGAAAGGTTGATCCATTCGGTTGTACAATAGTTAGATTGCTGCTCGCTAAATTTCGACTAAACCAGCTTTTCAATGCTCTTCCATTGTAGTTTATTTGATGATTTCCCGACGATGAGTCTTTGCCATTCCAACCTCCTGATAATAATTGTTTTCAAACAAAAGATTCATATGTGAAAGAAAATTATTCAAGTCCGTATCTTAAGTATTTACCACATGAAAATATATGGAAACTATTAGAATTTTCTTCATTTCGTTTGCATTACTATTTAATTGCAGTATAGGTAATGTTGGGAATATTTAAGTCTACTGGAATTATTTTTTAAGTGGCTTTCCATAGTAGGGCAGTTCCTTGTTAATTATCATTTCGACTTACGCTATAATGTGATGCGTTTAGTTTGTTTTGACTTTTCAAGTGAGTTTCACATAACAGAAGGAAATCTGGTCGGTCTCTTCTTATAAATTCATTTAGAGAGACTTTTCGTGCCTTTCACTATAATGAGCCCACGTTTGCGATTATGATTTTAATTTGACTTTCGCCCATTGCAGAGATCAATAAAGAATTGAAGGTATAGTCTCTTCCAATGATCTTAAATCATTAAAATGTGGTAAAAAGCTGTTAATTTTATGTATATCAATAATGGAAGACGAATTCCGAAAAGATTATTATTCATCCAGAATGTTATGAATTGGACTTTGTTTTTAAGTTGAGCGGTTCCACGCCGAAATTTCTGAAAATTCAGTGCATGCATGCATCCTAAAGTCATTGCTATACTAGTTAGTAGCACGTTACAGCCAAGAATCTAGTGGAAAATATTGCATTTGTTCCGATTAGGCTTGTGCATTTTAGTTCACCGAAAGGAGCGATCCTTTCTAGTTCGCGAACTTCTTTTAGTTCACTAGTTCGTTGGAGTTCAGCCGCGAACTAGAAAGAACTAAAGAATGAAGTAGTTCGCGAACTTATTGAGCTAAAAGAACGAACTTTAAGTTCAGGGATGAGAGTGATGAGGTCCTTAGGTACAATGTGATCACCTAAAACTCACTGTAGAAGTAGAATAGGTCCTCTGATAGAATGTGATGAGCTAAAAAAAAAAGTCATCCGCGTACAAGTATATTCTACCACTGACTTACAAACGGCAATGAATGAATACAAACGAACTAGGAGCGGGACTCACTGCGAACTACTTCATTCATTTCTCTTCTGGGAACGCTCTTCTGAACTAGTTCGTTCATTTCTCTTCTGCAAACGCTCGTCTGAACTAGTTCGTTCGCGAACTCCACAAGATTAATACAAACGAACTAGGAGCGGGACTGACTGTGAACTAGTTCGTTCATTTCTCTTCTGCAAACGCTCGTCTGAACTAGTTCGTTCGCGAACTACACAAGCCTAGTTCCACTAGCCGATCCATCATAAAGGCACTAAACTCTCCATGGAACTCAACCCCCATAATTAACGAAATAAGAAATATTTTGATTTCAAATCGTGCACAAATTAATAATCATTTGGATCCCTGGTCACTGCGGAATCCCAGGAAATACACAGACCCCCGTGAAACATTAGAACTACCGTCATTAAAATAAAATCGCACTGCAATCCGACTATAACCGGCAAATTTTTGAATTCTATCGGAACAAGCATGGTTGAATAGACAAAACAACTTCTTGCAATTAATAAATCCCGCAACGCAACAAACAACACTTTCCCCTGAACTAACTAGGCTCGAATTTACAAAGTAATCACCAGATTAAGATTAGGTCACACTAAATTAACACACGGACACCTGCTCAAGGGGAAGCCCTCTCCCATTTGCACAACCTGCCAAGCCCCCTAAAACCATTATCCACATACTAATAGATGAATGTACCCAATACAACTGGTACGACAACTAACCGCCACCTTTTACAATATTTAAAAAATCCTACAAACATCGCTAATCTTAAAATGATCCTGTCCTTCTTAAAAACAAACAAACTAATGCAATCTACCATATGGAAAAATATTATCCTGTTCTCATATACGCGTACAAAGAAGAAAAAAATATAGACAAAAATTAAAAGGCTTCAGCAGCCAGCGATAACCATTTAAATCTGTAAGCTGCTTATAAAGTTAGCTTCCAAATACTAATAATAATTATCTATGGCAATAAAAACAAACAAACAAACAATGAGATAGTACCACGAAACTTATCCATATGGGAAGCCATAAGAACAAGGTAAACTGCATTACAACACCCAAGTAGTTTTACAACTTACATTGGTTTTATGGGTTCGACAAAGTTGATGCCGTTTATTCAAACGAACTAAATACGAACTGAGAACTTCTGTGAACTTTTCATCAAAGTTTTTTTTAATTTCCTCTTCAATCTGTTTTACAATATACGAGTCATTTCGTTTCGAATACCTAAAAATTCACTGGAAACTTTTATTTAATCCAATGCAAAATGTTTATTAATTTTTGCAATATTTTTACGGTTTCGTCATAGTTGATGCCGTTTATTAAACGAACAACTTTAGTGAACTTATCATCAAAGTTTTTATTAATTTCCTATTTAATCTGTTTTACTGACTCCATACAAGACACGAGTCATTTCGTTTCGAATACCTAAAAATTGACTGGAAACTTTTATTTATTTACATGCAAAAAATTTTCCTTAGTGAACAGAAACCTATGGCTTTAGAGATAACGTTTTTTGTAACATATGTGAAAATGAACTAGTCATCGGGAAAATCACTCACTCAGTGTGCGTGACCAATTGAACTGTTTTTTTAGTCCGTCGATCGGGATTTGAACTAGCCAGAAGTAGTGAGCAAAAATTTTTTTTTGTGAACTTAAGATCCATAGGAAAATTTCGCATCCTGTATCTTCATCTCTATAGCAATCTTCATTTTTTATCGCTAATTATTCATCCTTCAATCTTCATGAAGACATCAGCTACCCTTCATCCCTATCCTCCCGTCCTCCATCCCTTTATTCTTTACCCTCCACCCTGTCATGAAGACAGTCTTCATTCTCTTATTGTTCGAGTACAGGTACGTAATTTTGTAGCGATCTTAAAACAAGTGTTTTACGCAAAAAACTGAACAAAGTACAACTAATAAGAGATACAGGGTAGTTAAGAAAAGTGGTTTTGACCGGCACCCTCACACACTTAAAACGTTATGTCTTGAAAACGAATAATCACAATGCAAAGTGTTAGAACTCGTTTTTTAGGGAATCGAATTACCTATCATTTGATATAACAGTCTAAATTGTAACTGCACTCGATCTTGAGATATTTACTACAAATCACAAATTTTTGCGACTTCAACCCTGAAATTCCGTGATCAATGTAGTTTTTACCAGAAAATGCGAGTTGCTGGTTATCTCACCTTTATTTTCATATGTAATACGTGACTATTGGAGGAAACTCCTTTTCGGAAAATTGATTTTTTCACCAAAAAAAAAGAAAATGGGAAAAATAGCACAACTTTTCCGGAAAAAAATGCTAAAAACTCGAAATTCATATAAATTAAGCGAGAAAAACGCAAAAAACAGAGCTAATACATAACTCTTAAAAAAAAGCGGAAAATTATGCCGATTTTCCACGGTTTAGGCCACCGATGCGTCAATTTTGACGCAATTTTCATTCTGTTAATTTTCCTGAATAGGTGGCATTCTCACCTTTAATTTGATTCATAACACGAGCATATTGGGGAAAATGGTTTTTCAGAAAACCGGTTTTTGATCACATAACTCTTTAAAAAAAGCGGAAAATTATGCCGAATTTCAACGGTTTATGCCACCGATGCGTCAATTTTGACGCAATTTTCATTCTGTTAATTTTCCTGAACAGGTGGCATTCTTACCTTTAATTTGATATATAACACGAGCTTATTGGGCAAAATGGTTTTTCAGAAAACCGGTTTTTGATCACATAACTCTTAAAAAAAAGCGGAAAATTATGCCGATTTTCCACGGTTCAGGCCACCGATGCGTCAATTTTGACGCAATTTTCATTCTGTTAATTTTTCTGAATAGGTGGTATTCTCACGTTTAATTTGATATATAAAACGAGCATATTGGGGAAAATGGTTTTTCAGAAAACCGGTTTTTGATCACATCACTCTTAAAAAAAAGCGGAAAATGATGCCGATTTTCCACGGTTTAGGCCACCGATGCGTCAGTTTTGACGCAATTTTCATTCTGTTAATTTTCCTGAATAGGTGGCATTCTCACCTTTAATTTGATATATAACACGAGCATATTGGGGAAAATGGTTTTTCAGAAAACCGGTTTTTGATCACATAACTCTTAAAAAAAAGCGGAAAATTATGCCGATTTTCCACGGTTTAGGCCACCGATGCGTCAGTTTTGACGCAATTTTCATTCTGTTAATTTTCCTGAATAGGTGGCATTCTCACCTTTAATTTGATATATAACACGAGCATATTGGGGAAAATGGTTTTTCAGAAAACCGGTTTTTGATCACATAACTCTTAAAAAAAAGCGGAAAATTATGCCGATTTTCCACGGTTTAGGCCACCGATGCGTCAGTTTTGACGCAATTTTCATTCTGTTAATTTTCCTGAATAGGTGGCATTCTCACCTTTAATTTGATATATAACACGAGCATATTGGGGAAAATGGTTTTTCAGAAAACTTCTAGAGCTCCACTCTTTCGGCCATCGCTGCCTCCCTTTTTACCCGATTTTCATTGATTTTTTCATGTTTTTCACCTTACTGAATCTCACCTTTTAGGTATAAGTGTGTCCGTGGGCAGCCACGCGTACCTACCTACCTACCTACTGAATCTCAGCACTAGTTTGTCCTACAAAACTACTCTTTGACTTTTTAGTAAAAAAAAAAAAAATTAAATAAACTTTCTGGACGCCATTTGCAGGTCTGACTATCAAAAAAAACCCAAGCACCTCATTTTATTTTTTTCAAAGACTTTTGAATGGTATCTACCGCACAAAAAAAAATTTCACTCGATTTTCTGATTCTATAATACTTTCAAATTGTCTGCAACTAAGTGTAACGACGTCTTCTAACGACTTTTGTACGGGAACCTCAACAACGCCAAGAATCTGGCTAATTAACACAACAGTAACTAATCTCCCCCGTACGAATTTTGCCAAAAATTAATCATAAAAACTACCGCAACGGTTTACTCAATTCGTTAAAAAAAATTACTTTTACTGCAAGTCGATTTTTTCGTTCCATTTTTTGTTTCACAACTTTCGTATGGTAGATGCTCGAAAGCATACCTTAATTTTATCTGTATTACAAAAATTACTTGAGATACTTGGCCTCTAAAATAAAATGCTTGTTATTGAATTTACCCTCCTTGGTAGGGCTAGCCTTTGGTAGCTTAGTGACTAACACGAAGCCAGTGGTATTTTTTTGTATCAGGTATTTTTCGACTTAGTATTCTTGTGACGGGTGTTTTTTGTATTAAGTATTCTCTCGTATCGGCTACGTCATGTTTCTTATCATATTTTTGTGTAAAAGGTTTTTTTGTAAAACCATTCTCTCGAATAGTCACGTATCTCACATCAAATTAAAGGTGGGAGAACCAGCTACTTAAAAAATCAAACAGAATGAAAATCGCATCAAAAATGAGGCAGTGCCGGCCGAAAACGTGCAGCTCTAGAACCACAAAATTTGGACTTGAAGAAAAGAAAAGTTGGCAAGGGTACCCCCTTGTGATTTTTTCACATTTTTCGTGATAAAATCAATTTTCCGAAAAACCGTTCTCTCGAATAATCACGTATCTCACATCAAATTAAAGGTGGGAGAACCAGCTACTCGAAAAATCAAACAGAATGAAAATCGCATCAAAATTGAGGCAGTGCCGGCCGAAAACGTGGAGCTCTAGAACCACAAAATTTGGACTTGAAGAAAAGAAAAGTTGGCAAGGGTACCCCCTTGTGCTTTTTTCACATTTTTCGTGATAAAATCAATTTTCCGAAAAACCGTTCTCTCGAATAATCACGTATCTCACATCAAATTAAAGGTGGGAGAACCAGCTACTCAAAAAATCAAACAGAATGAAAATCGCATCAAAAATGAGGCAGTGCCGACCAAAAACGTGGAGCTCTAGAACCACAAAATTTGGACTTGAAGAAAAGAAAAGTTGGCAAGGGTACCCCCTTGTGATTTTTTCACATTTTTCGTGATAAAATCAATTTTCCGAAAAACCGTTCTCTCGAATAGTCACGTATCTCACATCAAATTAAAGGTGGGAGAACCAGCTACTCGAAAAATCAAACAGAATGAAAATCGCATCAAAAATGAGGCAGTGCCGACCGAAAACGTGAAGCTCTAGAACCACAAAATTTGGATTTCTAAGAAAATAAAATTGTATCTATTTTTTGTGTGAGTTAGTTTTTTTGTATCAGGTACTTTTCTGTATCACGTATTTTTTCAATCGAATATTTTTTGTGTTAACTAATTTTTTGGGTCAAGTATTATATTTTTTTCGCATCCAAAGGTTTTTTTACTTAGTATTCTTGTGATGGGTATTTTTTGTATCTGTTCGACATTTTTTTTGTATCAAATATTTTCCGAATCGAATATTTTTTGTATCAAGTATTTTGTCAATCGAATGTCTTTTGTTATGTATTTTTTGTGTCATTTAGTTGCTTTTCCAATCGGCCTTTTTCTCGCTTCAGATATTCTTTTGTATCGAGGTAGGTAGGCAGTTTTTCAATCGGATGATTTTTGTATCAAGTATTTTTTTAATATCAGTAGTTTTTTGTATCAGGTATTTTTTCAATCGGATATTTTAGTGTATCAGGCATTTTTTTGGTATCCGAAATTTTTTCAATTTGCTCTTTTTTGTAACAGGTATTTTGTTGTATCAGGTGTTTCGTTGGATCAATTATGAAGTATTTTTTTTTTTGATCAGATATTTTATGTCTTTTAAGACTTCTTTGAGGAAATGAAGTGAAATTCGAGGTACTGTATTCGTGCTTCAGGCAGGCTTTTCGTCCTGGCAGTTCTTGACTTTAAGGAAGAATCCTAATATTGCCCATAAGAGCAGTTTTCATTTTGTGATTTTATTTTTAATTTTCTTCTGGTACCAGACGCAACAAATTTAAGATACGACGTCAGAAAAATAAAGAATAATTTGAATGGGTCGTGTGTCTTACGAGCACCAATGGGGGCGATGCAGATAATTTCGATTCACGCATGTGAAGGTAACATATCCTTTGTGGGCTGCGAGGAGAATGTATGACGAATGTGGTTTTTAATATTGACATGTTCCAAAACTATGACTGGATAACACGTTTCTCTCGTCAGAAGAAGCAATTAAAAAAAGAAAAGGTTTTCTGAATGACTGCGATTACGTACCTCGGATTCGGTAACAACTCCTTCTTTCGTTAAGAACATAATAAGAAACTTGCATGTGGTATGGTATGGTATTACACACGGCACCCAGCCGACTTCAATTAATTATTTCGTTGACGTAATATTGAAATTTTGAAGAAAAAAACCTTTGTTTGGATGCGCAACGTCTCGTCTATTTTAAGGTACTGTCTGGCTGGAACTATTCGAGTAACTAAAGCAAAAAAAAGTTCAGATTTTAGACATGTCGAGCTATCAAAGCAATTTTACTTCTGCGGGCTCTTTATATAAGCATCTTGAAATGTTCTTCCAAATTTTTTGATATCCAACCCCTAACGGGGTGTAAAGTGATTGTGTACATATTCACGAATTCCGATCTATTTCTTAGGTCTCATTAGACGATATATCGAATATCGAATTCACTTTCACTTATAAAGGCTTTAAATATAAACGGGGAAAACCGATTTAAGCATTTTTCGATATTAAACCCCCTGGGGTGTGAGGTACTGTTCAAGTTTTCACGAATTCCGAAAAAATTTTAGTTTTAACGGCTCACATACCACTGAAATTTTCAAAAAATTGATTTTTATTTACAGTTTTTCATTTGTTTTACTTTTAAGAATAAAACCACAAAATTTTGAATTTGGAAAAACTGACTCAAAAAAGTATTTCCTTCTCAGAAAACCGGACGATTTTTTATAACTTCTTTTCCTTAAGCTTTAGAGAAAATTTTACTTCCTAGGGTTTCCTATATAAGCGCTACAAAGTCAATTTCAGTGTTTTTAGTTATTCAATCGGGGAAACTCAAGATGTTGCACATTTTAAATTATTAACCACAATTTTAATCGGATCTTAATTTTACTTTGTGTTTTAGAAGCTGTTGACAGCGTCTTTAAGTCAATGTGCTATTTGTGAAAATCTGGAAAATTGATTGTCTGGAAAAATCGGAGAAGCTCAAGATGTTGCACATTTTAAATTGTTAACCACAATTTTAATAGGATCTTAATTTTCCTTTGTCTTTTCGAAGCTGTCCACAGCGTCTTTAAGGCACTGTGCTATTTGTGAACATCCCGAAAATTGATTTTCTGGAAAAATCGGGGAAACTCAAGATGTTGCACATTTTAAATTGTTAACCACAATTTTAATAGGATCTTAATTTTCCTTTGTCTTTTCGAAGCTGTCGACAGCGTCTTTAAGGTACTGTGCTATTTGTGAAAATCTGGAAAATTGATTGTCTGGAAAAATCGGAGAAGCTCAAGATGTTGCACATTTTAAATTGTTAACCACAATTTTAATAGGATCTTAATTTTCCTTTGTCTTTTCGAAGCTGTCGACAGCGTCTTTAAGGTACTGTGCTATTTGTGAAAATCTGGAAAATTGATTGTCTGGAAAAATCGGAGAAGCTCAAGATGTTGCACATTTTAAATTGTTAACCACAATTTTAATAGGATCTTAATTTTCCTTTGTCTTTTCGAAGCTGTCGACAGCGTCTTTAAGGCACTGTGCTATTTGTGAACATCCCGAAAATTGATTTTCTGGAAAAATCGGGAAACTCAAGATGTTGCACATTTTAAATTGTTAACCACAATTTTAATAGGATCTTAATTTTCCTTTGTCTTTTCGAAGCTGTCGACAGCGTCTTTAAGGTACTGTGCTATTTGTGAAAATCTGGAAAATTGATTGTCTGGAAAAATCGGAGAAGCTCAAGATGTTGCACATTTTAAATTGTTAACCACAATTTTAATAGGATCTTAATTTTCCTTTGTCTTTTCGAAGCTGTCGACAGCGTCTTTAAGGTACTGTGCTATTTGTGAAAATCTGGAAAATTGATTGTCTGGAAAAATCGGAGAAGCTCAAGATGTTGCACATTTTAAATTGTTAACCACAATTTTAATAGGATCTTAATTTTCCTTTGTCTTTTCGAAGCTGTCGACAGCGTCTTTAAGGTACTGTGCTATTTGTGAAAATCTGGAAAATTGATTGTCTGGAAAAATCGGAGAAGCTCAAGATGTTGCACATTTTAAATTGTTAACCACAATTTTAATAGGATCTTAATTTTCCTTTGTCTTTTCGAAGCTGTCGACAGCGTCTTTAAGGCACTGTGCTATTTGTGAACATCCCGAAAATTGATTTTCTGGAAAAATCGGGGAAATTCAAGATGTTGCACATTTTAAATTATTAACCACAATTTTAATCGGATCTTAATTTTACTTTGTGTTTTAGAAGCTGTTGACAGCGTCTTTAAGTCAATGTGCTATTTGTGAAAATCTGGAAAATTGATTGTCTGGAAAAATCGGAGAAGCTCAAGATGTTGCACATTTATAATTGTTAACCACAATTTTAATCGGATTTTAATTTTCCTTTGTCTTTTCGAAGCTGTCCACAGCGTCTTTAAGGCACTGTGCTATTTGTGAACATCCCGAAAATTGATTTTCTGGAAAAATCGGGGAAACTCAAGATGTTGCACATTTTAAATTGTTAACCACAATTTTAATAGGATCTTAATTTTCCTTTGTCTTTTCGAAGCTGTCGACAGCGTCTTTAAGGTACTGTGCTATTTGTGAAAATCTGGAAAATTGATTGTCTGGAAAAATCGGAGAAGCTCAAGATGTTGCACATTTTAAATTGTTAACCACAATTTTAATAGGATCTTAATTTTCCTTTGTCTTTTCGAAGCTGTCGACAGCGTCTTTAAGGTACTGTGCTATTTGTGAAAATCTGGAAAATTGATTGTCTGGAAAAATCGGAGAAGCTCAAGATGTTGCACATTTTAAATTGTTAACCACAATTTTAATAGGATCTTAATTTTCCTTTGTCTTTTCGAAGCTGTCGACAGCGTCTTTAAGGTACTGTGCTATTTGTGAAAATCTGGAAAATTGATTGTCTGGAAAAATCGGAGAAGCTCAAGATGTTGCACATTTTAAATTGTTAACCACAATTTTAATAGGATCTTAATTTTCCTTTGTCTTTTCGAAGCTGTCGACAGCGTCTTTAAGGTACTGTGCTATTTGTGAAAATCTGGAAAATTGATTGTCTGGAAAAATCGGAGAAGCTCAAGATGTTGCACATTTTAAATTGTTAACCACAATTTTAATAGGATCTTAATTTTCCTTTGTCTTTTCGAAGCTGTCGACAGCGTCTTTAAGGTACTGTGCTATTTGTGAAAATCTGGAAAATTGATTGTCTGGAAAAATCGGAGAAGCTCAAGATGTTGCACATTTTAAATTGTTAACCACAATTTTAATAGGATCTTAATTTTCCTTTGTCTTTTCGAAGCTGTCGACAGCGTCTTTAAGGTACTGTGCTATTTGTGAAAATCTGGAAAATTGATTGTCTGGAAAAATCGGAGAAGCTCAAGATGTTGCACATTTTAAATTGTTAACCACAATTTTAATAGGATCTTAATTTTCCTTTGTCTTTTCGAAGCTGTCGACAGCGTCTTTAAGGTACTGTGCTATTTGTGAAAATCTGGAAAATTGATTGTCTGGAAAAATCGGAGAAGCTCAAGATGTTGCACATTTTAAATTGTTAACCACAATTTTAATAGGATCTTAATTTTCCTTTGTCTTTTCGAAGCTGTCGACAGCGTCTTTAAGGCACTGTGCTATTTGTGAACATCCCGAAAATTGATTTTCTGGAAAAATCGGGAAACTCAAGATGTTGCACATTTTAAATTGTTAACCACAATTTTAATAGGATCTTAATTTTCCTTTGTCTTTTCGAAGCTGTCGACAGCGTCTTTAAGGTACTGTGCTATTTGTGAAAATCTGGAAAATTGATTGTCTGGAAAAATCGGAGAAGCTCAAGATGTTGCACATTTTAAATTGTTAACCACAATTTTAATAGGATCTTAATTTTCCTTTGTCTTTTCGAAGCTGTCGACAGCGTCTTTAAGGCACTGTGCTATTTGTGAACATCCCGAAAATTGATTTTCTGGAAAAATCGGGGAAATTCAAGATGTTGCACATTTTAAATTATTAACCACAATTTTAATCGGATCTTAATTTTACTTTGTGTTTTAGAAGCTGTTGACAGCGTCTTTAAGTCAATGTGCTATTTGTGAAAATCTGGAAAATTGATTGTCTGGAAAAATCGGAGAAGCTCAAGATGTTGCACATTTATAATTGTTAACCACAATTTTAATCGGATTTTAATTTTCCTTTGTCTTTTCGAAGCTGTCCACAGCGTCTTTAAGGCACTGTGCTATTTGTGAACATCCCGAAAATTGATTTTCTGGAAAAATCGGGGAAACTCAAGATGTTGCACATTTTAAATTGTTAACCACAATTTTAATAGGATCTTAATTTTCCTTTGTCTTTTCGAAGCTGTCGACAGCGTCTTTAAGGTACTGTGCTATTTGTGAAAATCTGGAAAATTGATTGTCTGGAAAAATCGGAGAAGCTCAAGATGTTGCACATTTTAAATTGTTAACCACAATTTTAATAGGATCTTAATTTTCCTTTGTCTTTTCGAAGCTGTCGACAGCGTCTTTAAGGTACTGTGCTATTTGTGAAAATCTGGAAAATTGATTGTCTGGAAAAATCGGAGAAGCTCAAGATGTTGCACATTTTAAATTGTTAACCACAATTTTAATAGGATCTTAATTTTCCTTTGTCTTTTCGAAGCTGTCGACAGCGTCTTTAAGGTACTGTGCTATTTGTGAAAATCTGGAAAATTGATTGTCTGGAAAAATCGGAGAAGCTCAAGATGTTGCACATTTTAAATTGTTAACCACAATTTTAATAGGATCTTAATTTTCCTTTGTCTTTTCGAAGCTGTCGACAGCGTCTTTAAGGTACTGTGCTATTTGTGAAAATCTGGAAAATTGATTGTCTGGAAAAATCGGAGAAGCTCAAGATGTTGCACATTTTAAATTGTTAACCACAATTTTAATAGGATCTTAATTTTCCTTTGTCTTTTCGAAGCTGTCGACAGCGTCTTTAAGGTACTGTGCTATTTGTGAAAATCTGGAAAATTGATTGTCTGGAAAAATCGGAGAAGCTCAAGATGTTGCACATTTTAAATTGTTAACCACAATTTTAATAGGATCTTAATTTTCCTTTGTCTTTTCGAAGCTGTCGACAGCGTCTTTAAGGCACTGTGCTATTTGTGAACATCCCGAAAATTGATTTTCTGGAAAAATCGGGAAACTCAAGATGTTGCACATTTTAAATTGTTAACCACAATTTTAATAGGATCTTAATTTTCCTTTGTCTTTTCGAAGCTGTCGACAGCGTCTTTAAGGTACTGTGCTATTTGTGAAAATCTGGAAAATTGATTGTCTGGAAAAATCGGAGAAGCTCAAGATGTTGCACATTTTAAATTGTTAACCACAATTTTAATAGGATCTTAATTTTCCTTTGTCTTTTCGAAGCTGTCGACAGCGTCTTTAAGGTACTGTGCTATTTGTGAAAATCTGGAAAATTGATTGTCTGGAAAAATCGGAGAAGCTCAAGATGTTGCACATTTTAAATTGTTAACCACAATTTTAATAGGATCTTAATTTTCCTTTGTCTTTTCGAAGCTGTCGACAGCGTCTTTAAGGTACTGTGCTATTTGTGAAAATCTGGAAAATTGATTGTCTGGAAAAATCGGAGAAGCTCAAGATGTTGCACATTTTAAATTGTTAACCACAATTTTAATAGGATCTTAATTTTCCTTTGTCTTTTCGAAGCTGTCGACAGCGTCTTTAAGGTACTGTGCTATTTGTGAAAATCTGGAAAATTGATTGTCTGGAAAAATCGGAGAAGCTCAAGATGTTGCACATTTTAAATTGTTAACCACAATTTTAATAGGATCTTAATTTTCCTTTGTCTTTTCGAAGCTGTCGACAGCGTCTTTAAGGTACTGTGCTATTTGTGAAAATCTGGAAAATTGATTGTCTGGAAAAATCGGAGAAGCTCAAGATGTTGCACATTTTAAATTGTTAACCACAATTTTAATAGGATCTTAATTTTCCTTTGTCTTTTCGAAGCTGTCGACAGCGTCTTTAAGGTACTGTGCTATTTGTGAAAATCTGGAAAATTGATTGTCTGGAAAAATCGGAGAAGCTCAAGATGTTGCACATTTTAAATTGTTAACCACAATTTTAATAGGATCTTAATTTTCCTTTGTCTTTTCGAAGCTGTCGACAGCGTCTTTAAGGTACTGTGCTATTTGTGAAAATCTGGAAAATTGATTGTCTGGAAAAATCGGAGAAGCTCAAGATGTTGCACATTTTAAATTGTTAACCACAATTTTAATAGGATCTTAATTTTCCTTTGTCTTTTCGAAGCTGTCGACAGCGTCTTTAAGGTACTGTGCTATTTGTGAAAATCTGGAAAATTGATTGTCTGGAAAAATCGGAGAAGCTCAAGATGTTGCACATTTTAAATTGTTAACCACAATTTTAATAGGATCTTAATTTTCCTTTGTCTTTTCGAAGCTGTCGACAGCGTCTTTAAGGCACTGTGCTATTTGTGAACATCCCGAAAATTGATTTTCTGGAAAAATCGGGAAACTCAAGATGTTGCACATTTTAAATTGTTAACCACAATTTTAATAGGATCTTAATTTTCCTTTGTCTTTTCGAAGCTGTCGACAGCGTCTTTAAGGTACTGTGCTATTTGTGAAAATCTGGAAAATTGATTGTCTGGAAAAATCGGAGAAGCTCAAGATGTTGCACATTTTAAATTGTTAACCACAATTTTAATAGGATCTTAATTTTCCTTTGTCTTTTCGAAGCTGTCGACAGCGTCTTTAAGGTACTGTGCTATTTGTGAAAATCTGGAAAATTGATTGTCTGGAAAAATCGGAGAAGCTCAAGATGTTGCACATTTTAAATTGTTAACCACAATTTTAATAGGATCTTAATTTTCCTTTGTCTTTTCGAAGCTGTCGACAGCGTCTTTAAGGTACTGTGCTATTTGTGAAAATCTGGAAAATTGATTGTCTGGAAAAATCGGAGAAGCTCAAGATGTTGCACATTTTAAATTGTTAACCACAATTTTAATAGGATCTTAATTTTCCTTTGTCTTTTCGAAGCTGTCGACAGCGTCTTTAAGGTACTGTGCTATTTGTGAAAATCTGGAAAATTGATTGTCTGGAAAAATCGGAGAAGCTCAAGATGTTGCACATTTTAAATTGTTAACCACAATTTTAATAGGATCTTAATTTTCCTTTGTCTTTTCGAAGCTGTCGACAGCGTCTTTAAGGTACTGTGCTATTTGTGAAAATCTGGAAAATTGATTGTCTGGAAAAATCGGAGAAGCTCAAGATGTTGCACATTTTAAATTGTTAACCACAATTTTAATAGGATCTTAATTTTCCTTTGTCTTTTCGAAGCTGTCGACAGCGTCTTTAAGGTACTGTGCTATTTGTGAAAATCTGGAAAATTGATTGTCTGGAAAAATCGGAGAAGCTCAAGATGTTGCACATTTTAAATTGTTAACCACAATTTTAATAGGATCTTAATTTTCCTTTGTCTTTTCGAAGCTGTCGACAGCGTCTTTAAGGTACTGTGCTATTTGTGAAAATCTGGAAAATTGATTGTCTGGAAAAATCGGAGAAGCTCAAGATGTTGCACATTTTAAATTGTTAACCACAATTTTAATAGGATCTTAATTTTCCTTTGTCTTTTCGAAGCTGTCGACAGCGTCTTTAAGGTACTGTGCTATTTGTGAAAATCTGGAAAATTGATTGTCTGGAAAAATCGGAGAAGCTCAAGATGTTGCACATTTTAAATTGTTAACCACAATTTTAATAGGATCTTAATTTTCCTTTGTCTTTTCGAAGCTGTCGACAGCGTCTTTAAGGTACTGTGCTATTTGTGAAAATCTGGAAAATTGATTGTCTGGAAAAATCGGAGAAGCTCAAGATGTTGCACATTTTAAATTGTTAACCACAATTTTAATAGGATCTTAATTTTCCTTTGTCTTTTCGAAGCTGTCGACAGCGTCTTTAAGGCACTGTGCTATTTGTGAACATCCCGAAAATTGATTTTCTGGAAAAATCGGGAAACTCAAGATGTTGCACATTTTAAATTGTTAACCACAATTTTAATAGGATCTTAATTTTCCTTTGTCTTTTCGAAGCTGTCGACAGCGTCTTTAAGGTACTGTGCTATTTGTGAAAATCTGGAAAATTGATTGTCTGGAAAAATCGGAGAAGCTCAAGATGTTGCACATTTTAAATTGTTAACCACAATTTTAATAGGATCTTAATTTTCCTTTGTCTTTTCGAAGCTGTCGACAGCGTCTTTAAGGTACTGTGCTATTTGTGAAAATCTGGAAAATTGATTGTCTGGAAAAATCGGAGAAGCTCAAGATGTTGCACATTTTAAATTGTTAACCACAATTTTAATAGGATCTTAATTTTCCTTTGTCTTTTCGAAGCTGTCGACAGCGTCTTTAAGGTACTGTGCTATTTGTGAAAATCTGGAAAATTGATTGTCTGGAAAAATCGGAGAAGCTCAAGATGTTGCACATTTTAAATTGTTAACCACAATTTTAATAGGATCTTAATTTTCCTTTGTCTTTTCGAAGCTGTCGACAGCGTCTTTAAGGTACTGTGCTATTTGTGAAAATCTGGAAAATTGATTGTCTGGAAAAATCGGAGAAGCTCAAGATGTTGCACATTTTAAATTGTTAACCACAATTTTAATAGGATCTTAATTTTCCTTTGTCTTTTCGAAGCTGTCGACAGCGTCTTTAAGGTACTGTGCTATTTGTGAAAATCTGGAAAATTGATTGTCTGGAAAAATCGGAGAAGCTCAAGATGTTGCACATTTTAAATTGTTAACCACAATTTTAATAGGATCTTAATTTTCCTTTGTCTTTTCGAAGCTGTCGACAGCGTCTTTAAGGTACTGTGCTATTTGTGAAAATCTGGAAAATTGATTGTCTGGAAAAATCGGAGAAGCTCAAGATGTTGCACATTTTAAATTGTTAACCACAATTTTAATAGGATCTTAATTTTCCTTTGTCTTTTCGAAGCTGTCGACAGCGTCTTTAAGGCACTGTGCTATTTGTGAACATCCCGAAAATTGATTTTCTGGAAAAATCGGGGAAATTCAAGATGTTGCACATTTTAAATTATTAACCACAATTTTAATCGGATCTTAATTTTACTTTGTGTTTTAGAAGCTGTTGACAGCGTCTTTAAGTCAATGTGCTATTTGTGAAAATCTGGAAAATTGATTGTCTGGAAAAATCGGAGAAGCTCAAGATGTTGCACATTTATAATTGTTAACCACAATTTTAATCGGATTTTAATTTTCCTTTGTCTTTTCGAAGCTGTCCACAGCGTCTTTAAGGCACTGTGCTATTTGTGAACATCCCGAAAATTGATTTTCTGGAAAAATCGGGGAAACTCAAGATGTTGCACATTTTAAATTGTTAACCACAATTTTAATAGGATCTTAATTTTCCTTTGTCTTTTCGAAGCTGTCGACAGCGTCTTTAAGGTACTGTGCTATTTGTGAAAATCTGGAAAATTGATTGTCTGGAAAAATCGGAGAAGCTCAAGATGTTGCACATTTTAAATTGTTAACCACAATTTTAATAGGATCTTAATTTTCCTTTGTCTTTTCGAAGCTGTCGACAGCGTCTTTAAGGTACTGTGCTATTTGTGAAAATCTGGAAAATTGATTGTCTGGAAAAATCGGAGAAGCTCAAGATGTTGCACATTTTAAATTGTTAACCACAATTTTAATAGGATCTTAATTTTCCTTTGTCTTTTCGAAGCTGTCGACAGCGTCTTTAAGGTACTGTGCTATTTGTGAAAATCTGGAAAATTGATTGTCTGGAAAAATCGGAGAAGCTCAAGATGTTGCACATTTTAAATTGTTAACCACAATTTTAATAGGATCTTAATTTTCCTTTGTCTTTTCGAAGCTGTCGACAGCGTCTTTAAGGTACTGTGCTATTTGTGAAAATCTGGAAAATTGATTGTCTGGAAAAATCGGAGAAGCTCAAGATGTTGCACATTTTAAATTGTTAACCACAATTTTAATAGGATCTTAATTTTCCTTTGTCTTTTCGAAGCTGTCGACAGCGTCTTTAAGGTACTGTGCTATTTGTGAAAATCTGGAAAATTGATTGTCTGGAAAAATCGGAGAAGCTCAAGATGTTGCACATTTTAAATTGTTAACCACAATTTTAATAGGATCTTAATTTTCCTTTGTCTTTTCGAAGCTGTCGACAGCGTCTTTAAGGCACTGTGCTATTTGTGAACATCCCGAAAATTGATTTTCTGGAAAAATCGGGAAACTCAAGATGTTGCACATTTTAAATTGTTAACCACAATTTTAATAGGATCTTAATTTTCCTTTGTCTTTTCGAAGCTGTCGACAGCGTCTTTAAGGTACTGTGCTATTTGTGAAAATCTGGAAAATTGATTGTCTGGAAAAATCGGAGAAGCTCAAGATGTTGCACATTTTAAATTGTTAACCACAATTTTAATAGGATCTTAATTTTCCTTTGTCTTTTCGAAGCTGTCGACAGCGTCTTTAAGGCACTGTGCTATTTGTGAACATCCCGAAAATTGATTTTCTGGAAAAATCGGGGAAATTCAAGATGTTGCACATTTTAAATTATTAACCACAATTTTAATCGGATCTTAATTTTACTTTGTGTTTTAGAAGCTGTTGACAGCGTCTTTAAGTCAATGTGCTATTTGTGAAAATCTGGAAAATTGATTGTCTGGAAAAATCGGAGAAGCTCAAGATGTTGCACATTTATAATTGTTAACCACAATTTTAATCGGATTTTAATTTTCCTTTGTCTTTTCGAAGCTGTCCACAGCGTCTTTAAGGCACTGTGCTATTTGTGAACATCCCGAAAATTGATTTTCTGGAAAAATCGGGGAAACTCAAGATGTTGCACATTTTAAATTGTTAACCACAATTTTAATAGGATCTTAATTTTCCTTTGTCTTTTCGAAGCTGTCGACAGCGTCTTTAAGGTACTGTGCTATTTGTGAAAATCTGGAAAATTGATTGTCTGGAAAAATCGGAGAAGCTCAAGATGTTGCACATTTTAAATTGTTAACCACAATTTTAATAGGATCTTAATTTTCCTTTGTCTTTTCGAAGCTGTCGACAGCGTCTTTAAGGTACTGTGCTATTTGTGAAAATCTGGAAAATTGATTGTCTGGAAAAATCGGAGAAGCTCAAGATGTTGCACATTTTAAATTGTTAACCACAATTTTAATAGGATCTTAATTTTCCTTTGTCTTTTCGAAGCTGTCGACAGCGTCTTTAAGGTACTGTGCTATTTGTGAAAATCTGGAAAATTGATTGTCTGGAAAAATCGGAGAAGCTCAAGATGTTGCACATTTATAATTGTTAACCACAATTTTAATCGGATTTTAATTTTCCTTTGTCTTTTCGAAGCTGTCCACAGCGTCTTTAAGGCACTGTGCTATTTGTGAACATCCCGAAAATTGATTTTCTGGAAAAATCGGGGAAACTCAAGATGTTGCACATTTTAAATTGTTAACCACAATTTTAATAGGATCTTAATTTTCCTTTGTCTTTTCGAAGCTGTCGACAGCGTCTTTAAGGTACTGTGCTATTTGTGAAAATCTGGAAAATTGATTGTCTGGAAAAATCGGAGAAGCTCAAGATGTTGCACATTTTAAATTGTTAACCACAATTTTAATAGGATCTTAATTTTCCTTTGTCTTTTCGAAGCTGTCGACAGCGTCTTTAAGGTACTGTGCTATTTGTGAAAATCTGGAAAATTGATTGTCTGGAAAAATCGGAGAAGCTCAAGATGTTGCACATTTTAAATTGTTAACCACAATTTTAATAGGATCTTAATTTTCCTTTGTCTTTTCGAAGCTGTCGACAGCGTCTTTAAGGTACTGTGCTATTTGTGAAAATCTGGAAAATTGATTGTCTGGAAAAATCGGAGAAGCTCAAGATGTTGCACATTTTAAATTGTTAACCACAATTTTAATAGGATCTTAATTTTCCTTTGTCTTTTCGAAGCTGTCGACAGCGTCTTTAAGGTACTGTGCTATTTGTGAAAATCTGGAAAATTGATTGTCTGGAAAAATCGGAGAAGCTCAAGATGTTGCACATTTTAAATTGTTAACCACAATTTTAATAGGATCTTAATTTTCCTTTGTCTTTTCGAAGCTGTCGACAGCGTCTTTAAGGTACTGTGCTATTTGTGAAAATCTGGAAAATTGATTGTCTGGAAAAATCGGAGAAGCTCAAGATGTTGCACATTTTAAATTGTTAACCACAATTTTAATAGGATCTTAATTTTCCTTTGTCTTTTCGAAGCTGTCGACAGCGTCTTTAAGGTACTGTGCTATTTGTGAAAATCTGGAAAATTGATTGTCTGGAAAAATCGGAGAAGCTCAAGATGTTGCACATTTTAAATTGTTAACCACAATTTTAATAGGATCTTAATTTTCCTTTGTCTTTTCGAAGCTGTCGACAGCGTCTTTAAGGTACTGTGCTATTTGTGAAAATCTGGAAAATTGATTGTCTGGAAAAATCGGAGAAGCTCAAGATGTTGCACATTTTAAATTGTTAACCACAATTTTAATAGGATCTTAATTTTCCTTTGTCTTTTCGAAGCTGTCGACAGCGTCTTTAAGGTACTGTGCTATTTGTGAAAATCTGGAAAATTGATTGTCTGGAAAAATCGGAGAAGCTCAAGATGTTGCACATTTTAAATTGTTAACCACAATTTTAATAGGATCTTAATTTTCCTTTGTCTTTTCGAAGCTGTCGACAGCGTCTTTAAGGTACTGTGCTATTTGTGAAAATCTGGAAAATTGATTGTCTGGAAAAATCGGAGAAGCTCAAGATGTTGCACATTTTAAATTGTTAACCACAATTTTAATAGGATCTTAATTTTCCTTTGTCTTTTCGAAGCTGTCGACAGCGTCTTTAAGGCACTGTGCTATTTGTGAACATCCCGAAAATTGATTTTCTGGAAAAATCGGGAAACTCAAGATGTTGCACATTTTAAATTGTTAACCACAATTTTAATAGGATCTTAATTTTCCTTTGTCTTTTCGAAGCTGTCGACAGCGTCTTTAAGGTACTGTGCTATTTGTGAAAATCTGGAAAATTGATTGTCTGGAAAAATCGGAGAAGCTCAAGATGTTGCACATTTTAAATTGTTAACCACAATTTTAATAGGATCTTAATTTTCCTTTGTCTTTTCGAAGCTGTCGACAGCGTCTTTAAGGCACTGTGCTATTTGTGAAAATCTGGAAAATTGATTGTCTGGAAAAATCGGAGAAGCTCAAGATGTTGCACATTTTAAATTGTTAACCACAATTTTAATAGGATCTTAATTTTCCTTTGTCTTTTCGAAGCTGTCGACAGCGTCTTTAAGGTACTGTGCTATTTGTGAAAATCTGGAAAATTGATTGTCTGGAAAAATCGGAGAAGCTCAAGATGTTGCACATTTTAAATTGTTAACCACAATTTTAATAGGATCTTAATTTTCCTTTGTCTTTTCGAAGCTGTCGACAGCGTCTTTAAGGTACTGTGCTATTTGTGAAAATCTGGAAAATTGATTGTCTGGAAAAATCGGAGAAGCTCAAGATGTTGCACATTTTAAATTGTTAACCACAATTTTAATAGGATCTTAATTTTCCTTTGTCTTTTCGAAGCTGTCGACAGCGTCTTTAAGGTACTGTGCTATTTGTGAAAATCTGGAAAATTGATTGTCTGGAAAAATCGGAGAAGCTCAAGATGTTGCACATTTTAAATTGTTAACCACAATTTTAATAGGATCTTAATTTTCCTTTGTCTTTTCGAAGCTGTCGACAGCGTCTTTAAGGTACTGTGCTATTTGTGAAAATCTGGAAAATTGATTGTCTGGAAAAATCGGAGAAGCTCAAGATGTTGCACATTTTAAATTGTTAACCACAATTTTAATAGGATCTTAATTTTCCTTTGTCTTTTCGAAGCTGTCGACAGCGTCTTTAAGGCACTGTGCTATTTGTGAACATCCCGAAAATTGATTTTCTGGAAAAATCGGGAAACTCAAGATGTTGCACATTTTAAATTGTTAACCACAATTTTAATAGGATCTTAATTTTCCTTTGTCTTTTCGAAGCTGTCGACAGCGTCTTTAAGGTACTGTGCTATTTGTGAAAATCTGGAAAATTGATTGTCTGGAAAAATCGGAGAAGCTCAAGATGTTGCACATTTTAAATTGTTAACCACAATTTTAATAGGATCTTAATTTTCCTTTGTCTTTTCGAAGCTGTCGACAGCGTCTTTAAGGTACTGTGCTATTTGTGAAAATCTGGAAAATTGATTGTCTGGAAAAATCGGAGAAGCTCAAGATGTTGCACATTTTAAATTGTTAACCACAATTTTAATAGGATCTTAATTTTCCTTTGTCTTTTCGAAGCTGTCGACAGCGTCTTTAAGGCACTGTGCTATTTGTGAAAATCTGGAAAATTGATTGTCTGGAAAAATCGGAGAAGCTCAAGATGTTGCACATTTTAAATTGTTAACCACAATTTTAATAGGATCTTAATTTTCCTTTGTCTTTTCGAAGCTGTCGACAGCGTCTTTAAGGTACTGTGCTATTTGTGAAAATCTGGAAAATTGATTGTCTGGAAAAATCGGAGAAGCTCAAGATGTTGCACATTTTAAATTGTTAACCACAATTTTAATAGGATCTTAATTTTCCTTTGTCTTTTCGAAGCTGTCGACAGCGTCTTTAAGGCACTGTGCTATTTGTGAACATCCCGAAAATTGATTTTCTGGAAAAATCGGGAAACTCAAGATGTTGCACATTTTAAATTGTTAACCACAATTTTAATAGGATCTTAATTTTCCTTTGTCTTTTCGAAGCTGTCGACAGCGTCTTTAAGGTACTGTGCTATTTGTGAAAATCTGGAAAATTGATTGTCTGGAAAAATCGGAGAAGCTCAAGATGTTGCACATTTTAAATTGTTAACCACAATTTTAATAGGATCTTAATTTTCCTTTGTCTTTTCGAAGCTGTCGACAGCGTCTTTAAGGTACTGTGCTATTTGTGAAAATCTGGAAAATTGATTGTCTGGAAAAATCGGAGAAGCTCAAGATGTTGCACATTTTAAATTGTTAACCACAATTTTAATAGGATCTTAATTTTCCTTTGTCTTTTCGAAGCTGTCGACAGCGTCTTTAAGGCACTGTGCTATTTGTGAAAATCTGGAAAATTGATTGTCTGGAAAAATCGGAGAAGCTCAAGATGTTGCACATTTTAAATTGTTAACCACAATTTTAATAGGATCTTAATTTTCCTTTGTCTTTTCGAAGCTGTCGACAGCGTCTTTAAGGTACTGTGCTATTTGTGAAAATCTGGAAAATTGATTGTCTGGAAAAATCGGAGAAGCTCAAGATGTTGCACATTTTAAATTGTTAACCACAATTTTAATAGGATCTTAATTTTCCTTTGTCTTTTCGAAGCTGTCGACAGCGTCTTTAAGGTACTGTGCTATTTGTGAAAATCTGGAAAATTGATTGTCTGGAAAAATCGGAGAAGCTCAAGATGTTGCACATTTTAAATTGTTAACCACAATTTTAATAGGATCTTAATTTTCCTTTGTCTTTTCGAAGCTGTCGACAGCGTCTTTAAGGTACTGTGCTATTTGTGAAAATCTGGAAAATTGATTGTCTGGAAAAATCGGAGAAGCTCAAGATGTTGCACATTTTAAATTGTTAACCACAATTTTAATAGGATCTTAATTTTCCTTTGTCTTTTCGAAGCTGTCGACAGCGTCTTTAAGGTACTGTGCTATTTGTGAAAATCTGGAAAATTGATTGTCTGGAAAAATCGGAGAAGCTCAAGATGTTGCACATTTTAAATTGTTAACCACAATTTTAATAGGATCTTAATTTTCCTTTGTCTTTTCGAAGCTGTCGACAGCGTCTTTAAGGCACTGTGCTATTTGTGAACATCCCGAAAATTGATTTTCTGGAAAAATCGGGAAACTCAAGATGTTGCACATTTTAAATTGTTAACCACAATTTTAATAGGATCTTAATTTTCCTTTGTCTTTTCGAAGCTGTCGACAGCGTCTTTAAGGTACTGTGCTATTTGTGAAAATCTGGAAAATTGATTGTCTGGAAAAATCGGAGAAGCTCAAGATGTTGCACATTTTAAATTGTTAACCACAATTTTAATAGGATCTTAATTTTCCTTTGTCTTTTCGAAGCTGTCGACAGCGTCTTTAAGGTACTGTGCTATTTGTGAAAATCTGGAAAATTGATTGTCTGGAAAAATCGGAGAAGCTCAAGATGTTGCACATTTTAAATTGTTAACCACAATTTTAATAGGATCTTAATTTTCCTTTGTCTTTTCGAAGCTGTCGACAGCGTCTTTAAGGTACTGTGCTATTTGTGAAAATCTGGAAAATTGATTGTCTGGAAAAATCGGAGAAGCTCAAGATGTTGCACATTTTAAATTGTTAACCACAATTTTAATAGGATCTTAATTTTCCTTTGTCTTTTCGAAGCTGTCGACAGCGTCTTTAAGGTACTGTGCTATTTGTGAAAATCTGGAAAATTGATTGTCTGGAAAAATCGGAGCACATTTTTCAAATGTTTTTCTCGAAGGTGTTGATTCACTTTTAAATCGTTGTGCCATTTCTGGAAATTCGAGAAAATGCATTTTTTGTATAAATCAGTAAAGCACAGGAAGGACCACATTTACCATTTTTGTGCCACTATTTTCGCAGTTTTGATCGAATTTTAATTGTGGGGATTTCTCTTGGAAAATGTATAACTGAATTCTTGCCCAGTTTCTGGATAAATATTGAGAATTTGGATTTGAATGAAAACTTCGTAATTAACAATAAACTTTTGAAAAATTCGATAGAATAAACGAGTCATGCGTTAAAAAAAATAGCTGAAGCCCTAGGTGGGTACCTTGTGGAACTCCTGAAGTCATACTGCAGCCTGCCGATCACACAGAAATTAATGGAGCTGACCGTTGTCTTAGCGATAGTGTCGATATAATAAACAATTTTTTTTTTTTTATTTATTTTATTTACCATTATTACAGAATTTTTTAATATGAAATAATGGCGCGGGGGATACGGAAATTTTGAAAAAGTAAAAAAAAAAATTTGTAATAATTAGTAATTAATTTGCCAAAGTGAAAAAAAATACGAAAGTAGAAAAAAGGGTTCAGTTGGAGCAAAAAAAATTCACAAAAAAATTAAAACGTCGCTGGAAAGCCGAAAACTTTGCGCGTAAACGGCGCAATTATAAATTAATGTTAAAAATAGAGAAAATGTAAAAAATAGGACATTTAACGCGACTGATTTAAGTCGGATTTTGCGTTGAGTTTCTGCTGCGCTGATTACGCTGCTTACGCTGGTCACGTTGGTACGCCATTCGTGACGTTGTCGGGGCGCCTGATTGTACCAGTCGTCCACGCTACTGGAACTACTCGTGGTTCTTCCGTCGGCCAGTGTAGTGCGCCAACGATAGGTTCGTACCGGAGGATGTCTGTTTTCCGGATTTCCGCGGTGAAGTACGTCCAATCAAAGCTGTTGCTAAAACGCTAATCGACTCAAAAAAAAAAAAAAAAAAAAAAAAAAAAAAAAAAAAAAAAAAAAAAAAAAAAAAAAAAGTGGGTCGATTAGTAGGGGAGCAGGGCTAAGAAAAAATTGGTATTTACACGAATCCAGTAGTGTCATCGTCGTGGGAGGCGACTCGTTGACGGAAAACTCCGACAATTGTTCGTCTAACAGAAGCGATACCGGTGAAATGGACGACGAATCGACGTTTCCGTACCTACCGTCAATCTTATCCGCGCGTAGACCAATCGAATCGGAAGATTCTGTCGAAGAGACCGAGTCAATGGGTTAGGTTAGGTTAGGTTAGGTTAGGTGGGTAGCTATTGACAGAGATAGCTAACACATAGACCGCTAGATGGGTCCGTTGTGATCCCACGGCACGGCGCCTACGGCTGATGGCTGTTTTTGGCTAATTTTCAAGAACAAACTGAGCCCAATTGGCCGCGGTATTATTCTATCAAATATCAATGGAAGATGAAGATATTTCCAGTGCCGGAACATCGGCAAGTCAACGGAAAAGGACCGAGCTACGATTGTGGGATCAAGAGTTTCAAAAGTTGGGCCCGACTACAGACTATCGGCATTGTACCGCCGGCTTAAGAAGTCGCGTTGCCGGTACCGCCGACTGAAAATCGAATCCCGGACCTACTCGTCAAACTATTTACAGCTTGCGCAATGAAGCGTTCCGGCAAGGTCACTAAGCCTAAGAACTAAACTCCAAGATGAGCTTTCCTTCTAGCGGATAGAGCTGGTAGCAGGTACAGAGAAGATTAAGGACTGTCTCCTCCTCCTCCTCATCCAGGCAGCTTCTACAGAAGTCATTCGAAAAGAGGCTAGGTCAGGACACCGACTGTGGTGCTGATATTTGCCCTTTTGAGCAAAGTCAGCCTTTTAGATCGTTTTGGAGCCAGTTTCGGCTTGATCTATCTCGTAGTGTCACATTTAATATCGTCTCTGCCCATGTTGAGTTGGTTTTCTCAACTGAGTAGGCTTGTGTAGTTCGCGAACGAACTAGTTCAGAAGAGCGTTCCCAGAAGAGAAATGAACGAACTAGTTCGCAATCAGTCCGCTCCTAGTTCGTTTGTATTCATTCATACACGTTTGTAAGTCAGTGGTAGAATATACTTGTACGCGGATGACTTTGTTTTTTTTTTAGGTCATCACATCGCACCTGAAGACCTCATCGCTCTCATCACTCTGAACTTGAAGTTTGTTCTTTTAGTTCAATAGCTTCGCGAACTAATTCATTCTTTCTAGTTCGCGGCTGAACTCCCGCGAGCTAGTGAAATAAAAGAACGAACTAGTTCGCGAACTAGAAATGATCGCTCCTCTGTTTACCCTCAACAGGCAAGGGAGCAACGAAATAGGACGGAGATCCTTAGAGGTTAATGTAGAGTAAGAAGGTTTGGATCTCTTGCGGATGGGCACTTGGATAGCCCTCTTCCACATGTGCGGAAAGGAGCCCAGCACCAGGACCAGGTTGTACAGATCCATCAGCCTGAACTTCAGACTATTGGTGGACTCCCTGATCATCTCGCACGTGATCCTATCGTGTCCTGGTGCTGAACCCTTGCAGGAACTAAGCACCAAACTTAGTTCCGCAAAGGAGATAGGGTAACCAATGATTCTGTCTGGGTCTGGTGAAAGGACTGACATGTTATGAGGGGCTGACCGTTTGTCAGCAATTTACTCGGGAGAAAAGTTCGAGTCCGAAGAATATGACGGGAGAAAAGACGGGGATGGAGGTAGCTGCTGCAGTACGAAAGGTCCTGGTAAGCCGCGCTGCTTCCTGATTCACATTACCCGAAACCGTGAATCTCTTTGCCGTTTCGTACATGGAAACTCTGTACTTATTCCAGTCGGCACGTGATGTGACGTACCTGGTGGTTGGTCTATGGTTTGTCAAGCCTTGAGTCGATCTGATGATGGATGACTGACAGATGGTCACCGCCTTCCGGGTTAGAGTAGAGTTCTCATGTTAGAAAAGGAGCAAGCCTGGAGGGGGCGAGTGTCAAGTCGAAGGCCGTCAGGATATGATTGAATTGGCAAAACACATTCAGCGCCTCTAGTGTAAGCCGGTTAAAACATCGAAGCAAGCTTCGTGATACTACTATAAGACGTAAATACAATGCGAGGACGTACTAAGTATTTCAAAAATTCCGTTTTGTATCAAATTAGTTCCGTCCTTGTCGTTTAAATCTCGCCTAGATATTCTTCTTGGTCAAGAAGCAAAAAAGGAACAACTAGCTCACTACGATTTAAAATCGAAAACTATGTAGTAAAATTCTTGTACTTATGAGGGCGGTCCGATAAGTACTTAGTCTCGCCGCCCGATGGCGCTGCCCGATGGCGTCACTATCGTGTAGTACATTCTCGTAGACGGCTACTGTCAAAATTTCAACCGAATCGGACTCGTAGTTTTGTTTTGACCGCGTGTGGAAGCGGGCGTGTCTGCGGATTTTAGAAAAATGGAAAAAGAGCAATATCGATCGGTGATTCGATTCTTGTTTTTGGAAGGGAAATCGCGCAGCGAAATCAAAGAGCGCTTGTGGATGCTGTGTACGGTGACTCTTCTCCTTCGATGGCGACCGTCAAAAATTGGTTTAACGAGTTTCAACGTGGTCGCACGTCGGTTTTTGATGAGGTGCTCCGAAAACGGCTACCACGGAGGATAACGTGACAAAAATCCACGATCTCGTTTTGGCAGAGCGCCAATTGAAGGTGCGCGAGATAGCTGAGACAGTAAAGACCGCGTGGGTCATATCCTGCATGAGATTTTGGGCATGAGAAAGAGATGGGTGCCGCGTTTGCTCACTCCGGACAACAAGCGCAACCGTGAAACAGACCACTTCAGAGCAGTGTTTGACGCTATTTAAGCGCAATCCGAAGGAGTTTCGTGACCGTCGACGAAACATGGATCCACTGGTACACACCAGAGACCAAGACAACAGTGGACTTCACCCGGCGAACGTGCGCTCCGAAGAAGGCGAAGACTGTCCTATCGGCCGGAAAGGTGATGGCCACCGTTTTCTGGGATTCACAAGGTGTGATCTACATCGACTACATGGAGAAGGGCAAAACGGTCACAGGGCTCTACTATGCCGAATTATTGGGCCGATTCGACGCCGAATTGCAGAAAAAACTGCCCCATTTGGCGAATTTGACAACGCACCGGCTCAAACCTCCGCCAAATTGGGCTACGAACTGCTGCCCCATCCACCGTATTCTCCAGATTTGGCCCCGTCCGACTTCTTTTTGTTTCCAAACTTGAAAAACTCACTCGCCGGGCAGAAATTTGAGTCGAATGAGGATGTCATCGCCGCCACGGAGGCCTACTTTACAAACCTCGCGAGAAAACGTATTTTTCAGACGGGTTAAAGAAGTTGGAGCATCGCTGGGTCAAGTGTATCGAGCTAAAAGGAGACTATGTTCAGAAATAAATCGCCACTCTTCCAAAAGTTTCGTTTTTCTTTTCTAGACTAAGTACTTATCGGACCGCCCTCGTATGTTGAAATTAAGAATATAGCTGGCAACACCAATTAAATTAATCGAATTGAAACAAAGCTTCGCAAAAAGCAAATGACGATTGATTGTAGCGTGGTGCAAGTTGGGTCAGAGTTTAAAGCGATTCAGTACGGGATGGGCGGCGATACAAAATGCTCAATGTTTGTAATCGAAAATTTCCGATTTTTATATCTTGTAGAACGATAAAGATATGAAAAAAAATCTGTAGAACGGCTTGAGCTAGAAAATTGAAATTTCGTTTGCGATTGTACCTGTAGAAGTGAAATTTTTTTTTTGGTGAAAGAAAATAAAACTCCATCGCAAAAATAAAAATAAAAAAAAAAAAATCATAATTTTAAGTTTTATTCAATAAATTTATAGCAACAATAAAATATGGCAAAATTCACAATACATTGTATCGAACATCATCTAAATCGTGTCACTGATTTTTATTGTCGGTGAGTCTCGCTAAAAAAAAAGCGTAAGTCTTACATAAAATATGAGATGTACTCGTGCGGCATGACCCCGCGTCGCGGATAAAACGTATGCGACGACGAATACTTCAGTAAATTCGTTATGTTGCTCGTGTAGATGTCGGCGAATCGGAACAATCGTCTTGAGAAATACGTCGGATTATGATACGTGCGAAAAACGCTGCCAAACTGTTTGTTAAAAACGTTTTTTGTTGCATATCTGAAAGAATGCGATTTTTTCTATTGTGACAATTTCCTGAATTCGGCTCAAATACAAAGCTTTTTTTTGTTATGAAGCTAAGCCCGTTTTTCTCAGTATTGCAAAGCATATTTTCTCACCTTTCATAGATGGGTAAATTTATTGTTCTAGCTTAAGTAGTTTTGAAGTTAGTTACACTTCATCAAAAAAAAGAGTTACTGCAGTGAAGAAGTGGTTTTGGTTAAGGGTGGATAACTTCTGAAGTAGTTAAGCTAGCGCAAAAAAATCACCCTCGTATTAAAGGTAACAAAATGGGCTCTACTGATACCGAGAAAAAACCTTCAGTCAACGTTGCCGTTTTTTAAAAAAATTGCCGGAAATGAAAAAAAAAAATTTGAAAAAAATTCTTAAAACCGATGTATCTCGAAAACAGTACAAAAAACGGTCATGCGTGCAAGTGTGTCGAGTACGGAGAGTTTGTAGAGTTTGTAGAGACAGTACAAGTACTTGCCTTAAATCATCGCGTTCTTTATTCCATGCGTTCAGAGCTATCTGCGCATCTTCGCCGTCATGGTCCTGATAGTCTTCGATTAGCTGCGTTAACATTTGCAGCCAATTTGCATTCGTTTTGAACTCTTCGTTGTTTAGCGTCGATATTTCATGCTAAGAAATTTTTTTGGCAATTAAAAAAAACAAATCGAATCACAAAGAACCTTGAAGGGGGGTTTGGGGGGGGCGGGAGAGAGGTTCGTCTTACGGTCAGCTCGCTTATAATCGCTCCAGTTCGCCAGCCGTGCTCCAATGTTACATCGGCCAAATCGCTATACGGATGATCGCCGAAATACAAGACCGAATGTCCGTGCCATCCCGTCAAATCTTGGAGCTGCTTTACCGTCCCCTAAGTGGAAAAAAAAAAAAACAAGGTCACCTTTGTACCTACCCTCTATCCCCGTTCCCGTTCATAATTTACGCACCTCGTAATAAATTTTTCCACGATCCAATTTCGTAACGCGATCCCACAAATGGCTTTTCGTCTTTTCATCGTAAAGTCGAAGCGGTCGCGATTCGTCCGTAAAGAAGAGCGGCTTGCGCGCCTGAACAATTATAACATCGAAGTATTTTCGCCAGTCCGTACCGATTAAAAGTGTCATTCCTTTATCACTGGCATAGAAAACGGGGTACTTTTTTTTAGGAAAAATCGGAAATAAGTTGATGAATTACGAGGTTCGACGTTCAAGGGTTCAGGCTTGGAAAAAAATTTTTATATTTTTTAAATCTGTTTGCGGATTTAAAAAGGAGACTTCCGCACCTTTAATTTAAGTGGTCACTGGTCAAAATCGGACCACTGTGAGAGAATTTCAAAAAATGACCCTAAAATTTGGCAAGGGGTACCATGGCTTTTTTTTTCAAAATTCAAAATTTTGGATTTTCTAATTTTCACGGCAAACGAAAGGGGAGCTCAACAGATGCTCAAAAATCCAAACAAAATTAAAATCGGATCAAAAATAGGTAGGTTGGGGGGGAGGGGGATGGCGCTGGGGAAAAGTGTATCGTCCTAAAAGGAGTCTGTGCTGAGAAATGGATATACATATTTTTGGATTTTTTTTTGGTACTTCTGGGACTACCTTCGGGAACTGGTATTTGAACATAACCTGCAAGTATTAGCTCAAAAACGGGAGTCTGTCCTCCGGGCTCCATTCGACAAAAACAAGATTCTCTGCGTCCTGGACAGCTTACCTCTGTATTTGAAGGTGAACTCGTGCAAATCAAATAATTAAGGCCCTTCAGCTTTTCGAGGAGGGTCCGTCAATAGTATGGTGAATGATGCGATCACAAGGGACTCATTTGTCCACACGCTGGATCGCATCGATGCTCGGTTAGAGAATCCAGGGAAAGCAATTTGAGGAACTCTCCTACTATGGACCATGTCTGGATCTGGGTTAGTGCGAATTACTGGGGAATACACCTTCATCTCAAGCTTACGATCTAGGATACGATTAAGAAGGTGGTGATGGCCAAGTGCTGAGGTGTACGCACAAAGATTGTCCATTGCATGAACGACATGATCGAGAAACGCTGGAAATCGGGGTCAGTACTGATCAAGCGATTCGAGCTCTGACCGGTATGCTTCGGGTAATTCCATTCGAAGTAGCAGCCGAAATTGGACAGGAAAAACTCTTCGACAGAAGAACTTGCAGGGATGAGGAGATGGCATTGAATACAGAAGAAGATGTGCGTCCATATCCAGAAGATCGGCGGAATCTCTCCTAAGTAACGGAGATAGCAAACTCATTCGAGAACGATAGCGAGAAAAGATGGCAGCACCTAAAATACATCTAGTGAAGACCATACTCTGAAAATAGGTTTAGAGATTGGCTGAAAGCCTATTCCCCGAAACTAAGACTCAATTCGTTCTACAGAAATTTTGTTATCGATAAGGTTCTTGGGCTGCACGTAACATTGCAGATTGACGTCGTCGTAGTACTTACACAAAATTGAATGGACTATTCGTAACCAGAAACAATCGTTTGCCAGCCTGGACGAGTCGATCGAAGTATTTCACTAAATCGGCATTAACCTCGATAAAATCTTCGACATTATCGGACACGATTTTATGCATAACCGGATGACAGACCTGTACCGAATTTTTTACATCGTGAAAAAGAATTTCCGGATGATAGTCGATATGATTCCGTTCGAAATATTCGGCAACGTTACAGAGTAGACACATTTCGGGAACGGAAAACAGATCAGCCAGCTGCACCATCTTTGACCACTTGTCGCGCTTCAGGAATCCACGAGAAAGACAAAAAATAAAATTGATCACAAGATGCAAATCAAATTCAAAATTCGCGACCACTTACCTTGTAACTTTTCGAATGTCCCTCAACGTAGACTATAGGAATTATACGATTCTTGTAGATTTTCAAAACTTCCGAATCGGGAACCTTGGTCAATCCGCGATAGACGGAACCCAGCTGAATCTGAAGGAACGAGTCCAATTTAAGGAGTAGTCCCTGCTCAATATCGTAATGAAGTCCGCGTACTGCAAATCCTGGAATGTATTCCAGCTTCGCTATCTCCTTCGGGTACTGAAGGATTGAAGAAAAAAAAAAATGGGCGCCGTTAAAAAAAAGAATTACAAAAGAGAAAATTACAAAAGAAAAACTAATAAAGAAAATAAAATAATTAAAAAATTATAATAAAATTTATTGATTACCTCTAACCTTGAATCGCTCGACTAGCATATCGCGCCCCAGGTTGTACAGAAGATAGTGCAAAGATGGCTTGTAGCAGGCCAACGTGTAATCATAGTCGAATCCGTAGACGGACACTTCTTTCAGATCCAGTTCATTGCATGCAAAGACTCCGTGTGAGTTGACATCTTTCGGTAGTTTTTTTGCTATTGGCGATTCGAAAAAAAAACGGAAAAACAAACCAGTCAAAAATGCTCTGAAGCAGCGAAAGCGCTCGAACGCTGAATGAATTTCAATTGACACAAACCGAATCAGTCTGGCACAACGGAAAAATTCGTCAATTTTCTCTTCTTCTGACGACACTAAGAACTAACCCAATAAATCGTACGATTGAACAAACCATCCCAAAAAAAAATCACCCCCTAGTAAGATGTCTCCAAATTAACGCGTCCCTACTAAAGAACTCGTAGAAGCGGAATTAACTCAATACCTAACGGAGTTCGTGAAAATGTATTCAACCCCTTTTAACCCTCTTGAAGGTTGAATTGATATTCAACCCCCAAGAGGAGGTCAATTTTAGGCGGCTATTTAGTGTTCGTGGAAGTGAAAATCAACTTGCTACCTCATCAGCAGAGATATGACGTGAAAAAATGTATTCAACCCCTTTTAACCCTCTTGAAGGTTGAATTGATACTCAACCCCCAAGAGGGCGTAAATTTTAGGCGGCTATTTAGTGTTCGTGGAAGTGAAAATCAACTTGCTATCTCATCAGCAGAGATATGACGTGAAAAAATGTATTCAACCCCTTTTAACCCTCTTGAAGGTTGAAAAAGGAAAAAACTTGAAAACAAGTTTTAGGCGATTATTACACAAGCCCGTGAAAGTGAGAAGATATTCGATATCTGATTAGACCTGAGGGATATGACAGAATTCGTGAAAAATTATACAACCCCCTTTCCACTCCCTTACGGGTCGAATTTCAAAAAACCCTGAAAACGCTTTCTAGGTATTTATCTGAAGAATCCGTGGAATAAAAATTAATTTAATATTTGAAAAGACCTAATAGATATGACGAAAACCGTGAAAATATGTGCCTTCCATTTTCACTGATCATTTTTTTTGCCCCCCTTTCGAACACCAATGGATATTTGAAATTTTTTTTATATCTAAATTACTTATCTAGTTGATTTACATATACGTACCAAGTTTCAACTTTGTAGCATAAGCCGTTCTATAGATAGGAAAAACATCCACCACCCCCGTACCATACTACCCCTATAAAAAATTATATTTTTCCAAAGTGCTCTATCTAAATACCAAGTTTCAACTTTATATCATTATAGGTTCTCGGGATATAAAAATCTGAACTTTTTCCTGTTAACCCTCCCCCACCCTTACCCTCAACACCCTCAACCACAACATTTTTTTTTCTGCTAGGAGTCTATTAGGTCTACTTCTGGTAAAAATTTTAAACATTTATCTGACACGGTTCTTGAGATATGTGACGTGAATTTTTTGAAAATTTCGTATCCCCCCCACTTTTATTCTCCAGCGCCCCTTTAAAAAAATTTACTTTCATCAAACTTCATTTATCAACCTTTATACACAAACCAAATTTTATTTGTCTAGTGCAATTGGTTCGTGAGATATCGTAATCTGAAGTTTTTCACCCCCCACCCCCGTACGCCACTGCCCCCACTCAAATTTTTGTTTGCGATCTATTCTCCTGGTATACCTACAGATATTCATTAAGTTTCAAATTTGTAACTTTAACCGTTTAGGAGATATGGATTTTAGAATGTGTCGATATCGGCTTTTTTTGCGTTTCGGACGGATTATTATTCCCCCCACTCCCACACCCCTTCACCCATAACAGCAATTTTTTTGCAAATGGGTCCACTATCAAAGCTCTATATAAATTCCAAGTTTCAGCGTCCTAGCATAAGCGGTTGCTGAGATATAGAAACCAAAATTTTTCGTCTAAAACACTTACCCCACCTCCCCCCTTACACCCCCACCCCTCATAATTTGGTCACTTTAGGGGGCCTATGCACTCTACCCACGAAAAAAAATTCAACTAAATAGCTCATAGGGTTTGGGTGCTACGAGCCTTCAAACAATTTTGTGTACAGCGGTCGACGTACGGCGTACGGCGTACGGCGGACAGACGGACTGAAATTTTTTTTTCCTTTTTTCGTGTCTACTAGTCAGGGTAGCAAATTTTTTTTTTTTAAAAAATCGATCACAATACTGTATTATTGAACTAATAAAGTAAAATCAACTCAACCCCTGAGAGATATGACGGAATTCGTGAAAATGTATTCAACCCCTTTTAACCCCCCCAGGAATTTAAATTAAAAAAAAATCCGGTCGATTATACTAAAAAAAAAAACAAAACCTTGGTACAATTTTAGCGAAACAACAATCTGCACCCCGGACCGATAAAGTTTTGCTCGGAAATATTTTTGTACCAGTCTGTGAACACACAGCGCAATTTAAATTTGATCCAATTGGCGACAATTGAAATAAATGGGACGAGTTAGTGAGTGCAGTTGCAGTCGAAGGGGGCAATTGACGGGGTACGGGGCGGGGGGAGGGAGTGGATAATTGATTCTGTTACACTATCACTTGCCAGCCCTCATTCGGAAACAAGTTTTAGAGGTAGAATTGCACCAGTCACGGAACAGTATCGATAGCACGGAACTTGTGTTCGTCTCGTATGCATCTTGCAGTCCCCCCTCCCCCCACCCACCCCCCCCCCCCCCGCCACACACTATCAGACCGGTTCAACATTCGTCTTATGAGTGTTAAAATATCGATTTTTACACTCATAAGAAAGACGAGCGACTTGGCGGCAACAAAACTCAGAAGAAGCCCGACAAGATGAGTTAAATTTTTTTTACGATAAGACTTACATCGGAATTTCTGCTTTGTCAAGTTGTAGATTTCGTTGAAATCGTGAAGCGAAAGTTTTCGCGAATCGCTACTTGGTGTCGTTTCGGTGGCACGATTCGAGCATTGGAGCGCGCTAACCAGCGAACTTTTCGCGAAATCTTTAAGAAAAACACTTTGCCGACGAAAAAGCACTGCCGCTAACATTTAATCGATTGAACCGTTGACGAAACGAGCCGACTACAAGTGAATTTAAGTCGACGACAATTCGGCGAAAAAAGCTAGAAGAATTCTGTCGAGAACTATCGAAACAAGAAATCGATGATGCGTCGCCGCACTGAACAACTGTAGCCAGTGAAAAATTCGAACACATCCAAGAACTCGCGGAAAAGAACGTCGACATTGGATCGTTCGCGATTGTCACTGAATTGTCGATTGGCGTTGGGCAGCCCACCAAGTCCCAGAGTAGTCCAACCGCTCCATCCGCACCCAACCCACACTCTCCTTCAACGATTCGCGATTAAATGGACCCAGCTTCCCTACTATCGGATTTTGCGCGCTACAAGAAGTTTTCAGCTCGAGAACGATTCTACGGAAAAAAGTGTCGTCGCTCTTATCGATCGGAGCGACGCGCACTTAAAGCGCTTTCTAGACTTTTCGGGCAACAGCTAACTAACGTGAACCCCCCCCCGGTTCGCTGTTAACGTTCCGGCAAACCTAGGGAACGCTATCGCTTCTTTAAGATAAATTTTTTTTTTCGAAAGTACGACCTCAAGCGAACGGGGAGCTCAACAGTTGCCCGAAAATCCAAACAAAATTAAAATCAGGTCCCCTTGCGTAAAGGTACGTAGGGGGTACGATCGTACCCCCTAATGGGTATGAGGGCATACCATGAGATTTTTACAAGGGACCACTTAAATTAAAGGTACGGGAGTCTCCTTTTCAAATCAGAAAACAGATTTAAAAAATTCGAAAATTTGCGGCCAGGAGAGGCAAAAGAAGAGTCGCAAATTTTTCAATTTTTCTTCCTCGTTTTCGGCCACCATTTTTCCATTTTTGATTACGTTTTTCGCCATCTGTCGGTACCTAGTGCGACACAAGGTCTGGGACATATCGGGGACTTAAACCGCAAACAGTTCACATTTTTCGGAACACGGAAATGGGACTTGGCGGGTAATTTAAATTTTTAGGATTCTTCCGACGTTTTGGGCCACCATTCCCCCATTTTTGATCCGATTTTAATTTTGTTTGCATTTTTGAGCATCTGTTGAGCTCCCCTTTCGTTTGCGGTAAAAATTAGAAAATCGAGAATTTTTACTGTTCAAAAAAAAAGCCATGGTTAACCTTGCCTTTTTTTAGGGTCATTTTTTGAAATTCTCTCACAGTGGTCCGATTTTGACCAGTGACCACTTAAATTAAAGGTACGGGAGTCTCCTTTTCAAATCAGAAAACAGATTTAAAAAATTCGAAAATTTGCGGCCAGGAGAGGCAAAAGAAGAGTCGCAAATTTTTCAATTTTTCTTCCTCGTTTTCGGCCACCATTTTTCCATTTTTGATTACGTTTTTCGCCATCTGTCGGTACCTAGTGCGACACAAGGTCTGGGACATATCGGGGACTTAAACCGCAAACAGTTCACATTTTTCGGAACACGGAAATGGGACTTGGCGGGTAATTTAAATTTTTAGGATTCTTCCGACGTTTTGGGCCACCATTCCCCCATTTTTGATCCGATTTTAATTTTGTTTGCATTTTTGAGCATCTGTTGAGCTCCCCTTTCGTTTGCGGTAAAAATTAGAAAATCGAGAATTTTTACTGTTCAAAAAAAAAGCCATGGTTAACCTTGCCTTTTTTTAGGGTCATTTTTTGAAATTCTCTCACAGTGGTCCGATTTTGACCAGTGACCACTTAAATTAAAGGTACGGGAGTCTCCTTTTCAAATCAGAAAACAGATTTGAAAAATTCGAAAATTTGCGGCCAGGAGAGGCAAAAGAAGAGTCGTAAATTTTTCAATTTTTCTTCCTCGTTTTCGGCCACCGTTCCCCCATTTTTGATCCGATTTTAATTTTGTTTGCATTTTTGAGCATCTGTTGAGCTCCCCTTTCGTTTGCGGTAAAAATTAGAAAATCGAGAATTTTTACTGTTCAAAAAAAAAGCCATGGTTAACCTTGCCTTTTTTTAGGGTCATTTTTTGAAATTCTCTCACAGTGGTCCGATTTTGACCAGTGACCACTTAAATTAAAGGTACGGGAGTCTCCTTTTCAAATCAGAAAACAGATTTAAAAAATTCGAAAATTTGCGGCCAGGAGAGGCAAAAGAAGAGTCGTAAATTTTTCAATTTTTCTTCCTCGTTTTCGGCCACCGTTCCCCCATTTTTGATCCGATTTTAATTTTGTTTGCATTTTTGAGCATCTGTTGAGCTCCCCTTTCGTTTGCGGTAAAAATTAGAAAATCGAGAATTTTTACTGTTCAAAAAAAAAGCCATGGTTAACCTTGCCTTTTTTTAGGGTCATTTTTTGAAATTCTCTCACAGTGGTCCGATTTTGACCAGTGACCACTTAAATTAAAGGTACGGGAGTCTCCTTTTCAAATCAGAAAACAGATTTGAAAAATTCGAAAATTTGCGGCCAGGAGAGGCAAAAGAAGAGTCGTAAATTTTTCAATTTTTCTTCCTCGTTTTCGGCCACCGTTCCCCCATTTTTGATCCGATTTTAATTTTGTTTGCATTTTTGAGCATCTGTTGAGCTCCCCTTTCGTTTGCGGTAAAAATTAGAAAATCGAGAATTTTTACTGTTCAAAAAAAAAGCCATGGTTAACCTTGCCTTTTTTTAGGGTCATTTTTTGAAATTCTCTCACAGTGGTCCGATTTTGACCAGTGACCACTTAAATTAAAGGTACGGGAGTCTCCTTTTCAAATCAGAAAACAGATTTAAAAAATTCGAAAATTTGCGGCCAGGAGAGGCAAAAGAAGAGTCGCAAATTTTTCAATTTTTCTTCCTCGTTTTCGGCCACCATTTTTCCATTTTTGATTACGTTTTTCGCCATCTGTCGGTACCTAGTGCAACATAAGGTCTGGGACATATCGGGGACTTAAACCGCAAACAGTTCACATTTTTCGGAACACGGAAATGGGACTTGGCGGGTAATTTAAATTTTTAGGATTCTTCCGACGTTTTGGGCCACCGTTCCCCCATTTTTGATCCGATTTTAATTTTGTTTGCATTTTTGAGCATCTGTTGAGCTCCCCTTTCGTTTGCGGTAAAAATTAGAAAATCGAGAATTTTTACTGTTCAAAAAAAAAGCCATGGTTAACCTTGCCTTTTTTTAGGGTCATTTTTTGAAATTCTCTCACAGTGGTCCGATTTTGACCAGTGACCACTTAAATTAAAGGTACGGAAGTCTCCTTTTCAAATCAGAAAACAGATTTGAAAAATTCGAAAATTTGCGGCCAGGAGAGGCAAAAGAAGAGTCGTAAATTTTTCAATTTTTCTTCCTCGTTTTCGGCCACCGTTCCCCCATTTTTGATCCGATTTTAATTTTGTTTGCATTTTTGAGCATCTGTTGAGCTCCCCTTTCGTTTGCGGTAAAAATTAGAAAATCGAGAATTTTTACTGTTCAAAAAAAAAGCCATGGTTAACCTTGCCTTTTTTTAGGGTCATTTTTTGAAATTCTCTCACAGTAGTCCGATTTTGACCAGTGACCACTTAAATTAAAGGTACGGGAGTCTCCTTTTCAAATCAGAAAACAGATTTGAAAAATTCGAAAATTTGCGGCCAGGAGAGGCAAAAGAAGAGTCGTAAATTTTTCAATTTTTCTTCCTCGTTTTCGGCCACCGTTCCCCCATTTTTGATCCGATTTTAATTTTGTTTGCATTTTTGAGCATCTGTTGAGCTCCCCTTTCGTTTGCGGTAAAAATTAGAAAATCGAGAATTTTTACTGTTCAAAAAAAAAGCCATGGTTAACCTTGCCTTTTTTTAGGGTCATTTTTTGAAATTCTCTCACAGTGGTCCGATTTTGACCAGTGACCACTTAAATTAAAGGTACGGAAGTCTCCTTTTCAAATCAGAAAACAGATTTGAAAAATTCGAAAATTTGCGGCCAGGAGAGGCAAAAGAAGAGTCGTAAATTTTTCAATTTTTCTTCCTCGTTTTCGGCCACCGTTCCCCCATTTTTGATCCGATTTTAATTTTGTTTGCATTTTTGAGCATCTGTTGAGCTCCCCTTTCGTTTGCGGTAAAAATTAGAAAATCGAGAATTTTTACTGTTCAAAAAAAAAGCCATGGTTAACCTTGCCTTTTTTTAGGGTCATTTTTTGAAATTCTCTCACAGTGGTCCGATTTTGACCAGTGACCACTTAAATTAAAGGTACGGGAGTCTCCTTTTCAAATCAGAAAACAGATTTAAAAAATTCGAAAATTTGCGGCCAGGAGAGGCAAAAGAAGAGTCGTAAATTTTTCAATTTTTCTTCCTCGTTTTCGGCCACCGTTCCCCCATTTTTGATCCGATTTTAATTTTGTTTGCATTTTTGAGCATCTGTTGAGCTCCCCTTTCGTTTGCGGTAAAAATTAGAAAATCGAGAATTTTTACTGTTCAAAAAAAAAGCCATGGTTAACCTTGCCTTTTTTTAGGGTCATTTTTTGAAATTCTCTCACAGTGGTCCGATTTTGACCAGTGACCACTTAAATTAAAGGTACGGGAGTCTCCTTTTCAAATCAGAAAACAGATTTAAAAAATTCGAAAATTTGCGGCCAGGAGAGGCAAAAGAAAAGTCGCAAATTTTTCAATTTTTCTTCCTCGTTTTCGGCCACCATTTTTCCATTTTTGATTACGTTTTTCGCCATCTGTCGGTACCTAGTGCAACACAAGGTCTGGGACATATCGGGGACTTAAACCGCAAACAGTTCACATTTTTCGGAACACGGAAATGGGACTTGGCGGGTAATTTAAATTTTTAGGATTCTTCCGACGTTTTGGGCCACCATTCCCCCATTTTTGATCCGATTTTAATTTTGTTTGCATTTTTGAGCATCTGTTGAGCTCCCCTTTCGTTTGCGGTAAAAATTAGAAAATCGAGAATTTTTACTGTTCAAAAAAAAAGCCATGGTTACCTTGCCTTTTTTTAGGGTCATTTTTTGAAATTCTCTCACAGTGGTCCGATTTTGACCAGTGACCACTTAAATTAAAGGTACGGGAGTCTCCTTTTCAAATCAGAAAACAGATTTGAAAAATTCGAAAATTTGCGGCCAGGAGAGGCAAAAGAAGAGTCGCAAATTTTTCAATTTTTCTTCCTCGTTTTCGGCCACCATTTTTCCATTTTTGATTACGTTTTTCGCCATCTGTCAGTACCTAGTGCGACACAAGGTCTGGGACATATCGGGGACTTAAACCGCAAACAGTTCACATTTTTCGGAACACGGAAATAGGACTTGGCGGGTAATTTAAATTTTTAGGATTCTTCCGACGTTTTGGGCCACCATTCCCCCATTTTTGATCCGATTTTAATTTTGTTTGCATTTTTGAGCATCTGTTGAGCTCCCCTTTCGTTTGCGGTAAAAATTAGAAAATCGAGAATTTTTACTGTTCAAAAAAAAAGCCATGGTTAACCTTGCCTTTTTTTAGGGTCATTTTTTGAAATTCTCTCACAGTGGTCCGATTTTGACCAGTGACCACTTAAATTAAAGGTACGGGAGTCTCCTTTTCAAATCAGAAAACAGATTTAAAACATTCGAAAATTTGCGGCCAGGAGAGGCAAAAGAAGAGTCGCAAATTTTTCAATTTTTCTTCCTCGTTTTCGGCCACCATTTTTCCATTTTTGATTACGTTTTTCGCCATCTGTCAGTACCTAGTGCGACACAAGGTCTGGGACATATCGGGGACTTAAACCGCAAACAGTTCACATTTTTCGGAACACGGAAATAGGACTTGGCGGGTAATTTAAATTTTTAGGATTCTTCCGACGTTTTGGGCCACCATTCCCCCATTTTTGATCCGATTTTAATTTTGTTTGCATTTTTGAGCATCTGTTGAGCTCCCCTTTCGTTTGCGGTAAAAATTAGAAAATCGAGAATTTTTACTGTTCAAAAAAAAAGCCATGGTTAACCTTGCCTTTTTTTAGGGTCATTTTTTGAAATTCTCTCACAGTGGTCCGATTTTGACCAGTGACCACTTAAATTAAAGGTACGGGAGTCTCCTTTTCAAATCAGAAAACAGATTTGAAAAATTCGAAAATTTGCGGCCAGGAGAGGCAAAAGAAGAGTCGCAAATTTTTCAATTTTTTTTCCACGTTTTCGGCCACCGTTCCCCCATTTTTGATCCGATTTTAATTTTGTTTGCATTTTTGAGCATCTGTTGAGCTCCCCTTTCGTTTGCGGTAAAAATTAGAAAATCGAGAATTTTTACTGTTCAAAAAAAAAGCCATGGTTAACCTTGCCTTTTTTTAGGGTCATTTTTTGAAATTCTCTCACAGTGGTCCGATTTTGACCAGTGACCACTTAAATTAAAGGTACGGGAGTCTCCTTTTCAAATCAGAAAACAGATTTAAAACATTCGAAAATTTGCGGCCAGGAGAGGCAAAAGAAGAGTCGCAAATTTTTCAATTTTTCTTCCTCGTTTTCGGCCACCATTTTTCCATTTTTGATTACGTTTTTCGCCATCTGTCAGTACCTAGTGCGACACAAGGTCTGGGACATATCGGGGACTTAAACCGCAAACAGTTCACATTTTTCGGAACACGGAAATAGGACTTGGCGGGTAATTTAAATTTTTAGGATTCTTCCGACGTTTTGGGCCACCATTCCCCCATTTTTGATCCGATTTTAATTTTGTTTGCATTTTTGAGCATCTGTTGAGCTCCCCTTTCGTTTGCGGTAAAAATTAGAAAATCGAGAATTTTTACTGTTCAAAAAAAAAGCCATGGTTAACCTTGCCTTTTTTTAGGGTCATTTTTTGAAATTCTCTCACAGTGGTCCGATTTTGACCAGTGACCACTTAAATTAAAGGTACGGGAGTCTCCTTTTCAAATCAGAAAACAGATTTAAAACATTCGAAAATTTGCGGCCAGGAGAGGCAAAAGAAGAGTCGCAAATTTTTCAATTTTTCTTCCTCGCTTTCGGCCACCATTTTTCCATTTTTGATTACGTTTTTCGCCATCTGTCAGTACCTAGTGCGACACAAGGTCTGGGACATATCGGGGACTTAAACCGCAAACAGTTCACATTTTTCGGAACACGGAAATAGGACTTGGCGGGTAATTTAAATTTTTAGGATTCTTCCGACGTTTTGGGCCACCATTCCCCCATTTTTGATCCGATTTTAATTTTGTTTGCATTTTTGAGCATCTGTTGAGCTCCCCTTTCGTTTGCGGTAAAAATTAGAAAATCGAGAATTTTTACTGTTCAAAAAAAAAGCCATGGTTAACCTTGCCTTTTTTTAGGGTCATTTTTTGAAATTCTCTCACAGTGGTCCGATTTTGACCAGTGACCACTTAAATTAAAGGTACGGGAGTCTCCTTTTCAAATCAGAAAACAGATTTGAAAAATTCGAAAATTTGCGGCCAGGAGAGGCAAAAGAAGAGTCGCAAATTTTTCAATTTTTTTTCCACGTTTTCGGCCACCGTTCCCCCATTTTTGATCCGATTTTAATTTTGTTTGCATTTTTGAGCATCTGTTGAGCTCCCCTTTCGTTTGCGGTAAAAATTAGAAAATCGAGAATTTTTACTGTTCAAAAAAAAAGCCATGGTTAACCTTGCCTTTTTTTAGGGTCATTTTTTGAAATTCTCTCACAGTGGTCCGATTTTGACCAGTGACCACTTAAATTAAAGGTACGGAAGTCTCCTTTTCAAATCAGAAAACAGATTTAAAAAATTCGAAAATTTGCGGCCAGGAGAGGCAAAAGAAGAGTCGCAAATTTTTCAATTTTTCTTCCTCGTTTTCGGCCACCATTTTTCCATTTTTGATTACGTTTTTCGCCATCTGTCAGTACCTAGTGCGACACAAGGTCTGGGACATATCGGGGACTTAAACCGCAAACAGTTCACATTTTTCGGAACACGGAAATGGGACTTGGCGGGTAATTTAAATTTTTAGGATTCTTCCGACGTTTTGGGCCACCATTCCCCCATTTTTGATCCGATTTTAATTTTGTTTGCATTTTTGAGCATCTGTTGAGCTCCCCTTTCGTTTGCGGTAAAAATTAGAAAATCGAGAATTTTTACTGTTCAAAAAAAAAGCCATGGTTAACCTTGCCTTTTTTTAGGGTCATTTTTTGAAATTCTCTCACAGTGGTCCGATTTTGACCAGTGACCACTTAAATTAAAGGTACGGAAGTCTCCTTTTCAAATCAGAAAACAGATTTAAAACATTCGAAAATTTGCGGCCAGGAGAGGCAAAAGAAGAGTCGCAAATTTTTCAATTTTTCTTCCTCGTTTTCGGCCACCATTTTTCCATTTTTGATTACGTTTTTCGCCATCTGTCAGTACCTAGTGCGACACAAGGTCTGGGACATATCGGGGACTTAAACCGCAAACAGTTCACATTTTTCGGAACACGGAAATAGGACTTGGCGGGTAATTTAAATTTTTAGGATTCTTCCGACGTTTTGGGCCACCATTCCCCCATTTTTGATCCGATTTTAATTTTGTTTGCATTTTTGAGCATCTGTTGAGCTCCCCTTTCGTTTGCGGTAAAAATTAGAAAATCGAGAATTTTTACTGTTCAAAAAAAAAGCCATGGTTAACCTTGCCTTTTTTTAGGGTCATTTTTTGAAATTCTCTCACAGTGGTCCGATTTTGACCAGTGACCACTTAAATTAAAGGTACGGGAGTCTCCTTTTCAAATCAGAAAACAGATTTAAAACATTCGAAAATTTGCGGCCAGGAGAGGCAAAAGAAGAGTCGCAAATTTTTCAATTTTTCTTCCTCGTTTTCGGCCACCATTTTTCCATTTTTGATTACGTTTTTCGCCATCTGTCGGTACCTAGTGCGACACAAGGTCTGGGACATATCGGGGACTTAAACCGCAAACAGTTCACATTTTTCGGAACACGGAAATGGGACTTGGCGGGTAATTTAAATTTTTAGGATTCTTCCGACGTTTTCGGCCACCGTTCCCCCATTTTTGATCCGATTTTAATTTTGTTTGCATTTTTGAGCATCTGTTGAGCTCCCCTTTCGTTTGCGGTAAAAATTAGAAAATCGAGAATTTTTACTGTTCAAAAAAAAAGCCATGGTTAACCTTGCCTTTTTTTAGGGTCATTTTTTGAAATTCTCTCACAGTGGTCCGATTTTGACCAGTGACCACTTAAATTAAAGGTACGGAAGTCTCCTTTTCAAATCAGAAAACAGATTTAAAAAATTCGAAAATTTGCGGCCAGGAGAGGCAAAAGAAGAGTCGCAAATTTTTCAATTTTTCTTCCTCGTTTTCGGCCACCATTTTTCCATTTTTGATTACGTTTTTCGCCATCTGTCAGTACCTAGTGCGACACAAGGTCTGGGACATATCGGGGACTTAAACCGCAAACAGTTCACATTTTTCGGAACACGGAAATGGGACTTGGCGGGTAATTTAAATTTTTAGGATTCTTCCGACGTTTTGGGCCACCATTCCCCCATTTTTGATCCGATTTTAATTTTGTTTGCATTTTTGAGCATCTGTTGAGCTCCCCTTTCGTTTGCGGTAAAAATTAGAAAATCGAGAATTTTTACTGTTCAAAAAAAAAGCCATGGTTAACCTTGCCTTTTTTTAGGGTCATTTTTTGAAATTCTCTCACAGTGGTCCGATTTTGACCAGTGACCACTTAAATTAAAGGTACGGAAGTCTCCTTTTCAAATCAGAAAACAGATTTAAAAAATTCGAAAATTTGCGGCCAGGAGAGGCAAAAGAAGAGTCGCAAATTTTTCAATTTTTTTTCCACGTTTTCGGCCACCGTTCCCCCATTTTTGATCCGATTTTAATTTTGTTTGCATTTTTGAGCATCTGTTGAGCTCCCCTTTCGTTTGCGGTAAAAATTAGAAAATCGAGAATTTTTACTGTTCAAAAAAAAAGCCATGGTTAACCTTGCCTTTTTTTAGGGTCATTTTTTGAAATTCTCTCACAGTGGTCCGATTTTGACCAGTGACCACTTAAATTAAAGGTACGGGAGTCTCCTTTTCAAATCAGAAAACAGATTTAAAACATTCGAAAATTTGCGGCCAGGAGAGGCAAAAGAAGAGTCGCAAATTTTTCAATTTTTCTTCCTCGTTTTCGGCCACCATTTTTCCATTTTTGATTACGTTTTTCGCCATCTGTCAGTACCTAGTGCGACACAAGGTCTGGGACATATCGGGGACTTAAACCGCAAACAGTTCACATTTTTCGGAACACGGAAATGGGACTTGGCGGGTAATTTAAATTTTTAGGATTCTTCCGACGTTTTGGGCCACCATTCCCCCATTTTTGATCCGATTTTAATTTTGTTTGCATTTTTGAGCATCTGTTGAGCTCCCCTTTCGTTTGCGGTAAAAATTAGAAAATCGAGAATTTTTACTGTTCAAAAAAAAAGCCATGGTTAACCTTGCCTTTTTTTAGGGTCATTTTTTGAAATTCTCTCACAGTGGTCCGATTTTGACCAGTGACCACTTAAATTAAAGGTACGGAAGTCTCCTTTTCAAATCAGAAAACAGATTTAAAACATTCGAAAATTTGCGGCCAGGAGAGGCAAAAGAAGAGTCGCAAATTTTTCAATTTTTCTTCCTCGTTTTCGGCCACCATTTTTCCATTTTTGATTACGTTTTTCGCCATCTGTCAGTACCTAGTGCGACACAAGGTCTGGGACATATCGGGGACTTAAACCGCAAACAGTTCACATTTTTCGGAACACGGAAATAGGACTTGGCGGGTAATTTAAATTTTTAGGATTCTTCCGACGTTTTGGGCCACCATTCCCCCATTTTTGATCCGATTTTAATTTTGTTTGCATTTTTGAGCATCTGTTGAGCTCCCCTTTCGTTTGCGGTAAAAATTAGAAAATCGAGAATTTTTACTGTTCAAAAAAAAGCCATGGTTAACCTTGCCTTTTTTTAGGGTCATTTTTTGAAATTCTCTCACAGTGGTCCGATTTTGACCAGTGACCACTTAAATTAAAGGTACGGAAGTCTCCTTTTCAAATCAGAAAACAGATTTAAAAAATTCGAAAATTTGCGGCCAGGAGAGGCAAAAGAAGAGTCGCAAATTTTTCAATTTTTTTTCCACGTTTTCGGCCACCGTTCCCCCATTTTTGATCCGATTTTAATTTTGTTTGCATTTTTGAGCATCTGTTGAGCTCCCCTTTCGTTTGCGGTAAAAATTAGAAAATCGAGAATTTTTACTGTTCAAAAAAAAAGCCATGCCTTGCCTTTTTTTAGGGTCATTTTTTGAAATTCTCTCACAGTGGTCCGATTTTGACCAGTGACCACTTAAATTAAAGGTACGGAAGTCTCCTTTTCAAATCAGAAAACAGATTTAAAAAATTCGAAAATTTGCGGCCAGGAGAGGCAAAAGAAGAGTCGCAAATTTTTCAATTTTTCTTCCTCGTTTTCGGCCACCATTTTTCCATTTTTGATTACGTTTTTCGCCATCTGTCAGTACCTAGTGCGACACAAGGTCTGGGACATATCGGGGACTTAAACCGCAAACAGTTCACATTTTTCGGAACACGGAAATGGGACTTGGCGGGTAATTTAAATTTTTAGGATTCTTCCGACGTTTTGGGCCACCATTCCCCCATTTTTGATCCGATTTTAATTTTGTTTGCATTTTTGAGCATCTGTTGAGCTCCCCTTTCGTTTGCGGTAAAAATTAGAAAATCGAGAATTTTTACTGTTCAAAAAAAAAGCCATGGTTAACCTTGGCTTTTTTTAGGGTCATTTTTTGAAATTCTCTCACAGTGGTCCGATTTTGACCAGTGACCACTTAAATTAAGATCCGATTTTAATTTTGTTTGCATTTTTGAGCATCTGTTGAGCTCCCCTTTCGTTTGCGGTAAAAATTAGAAAATCGAGAATTTTTACTGTTCAAAAAAAAAGCCATGGTTAACCTTGCCTTTTTTTAGGGTCATTTTTTGAAATTCTCTCACAGTGGTCCGATTTTGACCAGTGACCACTTAAATTAAAGGTACGGGAGTCTCCTTTTCAAATCAGAAAACAGATTTAAAACATTCGAAAATTTGCGGCCAGGAGAGGCAAAAGAAGAGTCGCAAATTTTTCAATTTTTTTTCCACGTTTTCGGCCACCGTTCCCCCATTTTTGATCCGATTTTAATTTTGTTTGCATTTTTGAGCATCTGTTGAGCTCCCCTTTCGTTTGCGGTAAAAATTAGAAAATCGAGAATTTTTACTGTTCAAAAAAAAAGCCATGGTTAACCTTGCCTTTTTTTAGGGTCATTTTTTGAAATTCTCTCACAGTGGTCCGATTTTGACCAGTGACCACTTAAATTAAAGGTACGGGAGTCTCCTTTTCAAATCAGAAAACAGATTTAAAACATTCGAAAATTTGCGGCCAGGAGAGGCAAAAGAAGAGTCGCAAATTTTTCAATTTTTCTTCCTCGTTTTCGGCCACCATTTTTCCATTTTTGATTACGTTTTTCGCCATCTGTCAGTACCTAGTGCGACACAAGGTCTGGGACATATCGGGGACTTAAACCGCAAACAGTTCACATTTTTCGGAACACGGAAATGGGACTTGGCGGGTAATTTAAATTTTTAGGATTCTTCCGACGTTTTGGGCCACCATTCCCCCATTTTTGATCCGATTTTAATTTTGTTTGCATTTTTGAGCATCTGTTGAGCTCCCCTTTCGTTTGCGGTAAAAATTAGAAAATCGAGAATTTTTACTGTTCAAAAAAAAAGCCATGGTTAACCTTGGCTTTTTTTAGGGTCATTTTTTGAAATTCTCTCACAGTGGTCCGATTTTGACCAGTGACCACTTAAATTAAGATCCGATTTTAATTTTGTTTGCATTTTTGAGCATCTGTTGAGCTCCCCTTTCGTTTGCGGTAAAAATTAGAAAATCGAGAATTTTTACTGTTCAAAAAAAAAGCCATGGTTAACCTTGGCTTTTTTTAGGGTCATTTTTTGAAATTCTCTCACAGTGGTCCGATTTTGACCAGTGACCACTTAAATTAAAGGTACGGGAGTCTCCTTTTCAAATCAGAAAACAGATTTAAAACATTCGAAAATTTGCGGCCAGGAGAGGCAAAAGAAGAGTCGCAAATTTTTCAATTTTTCTTCCTCGTTTTCGGCCACCATTTTTCCATTTTTGATTACGTTTTTCGCCATCTGTCAGTACCTAGTGCGACACAAGGTCTGGGACATATCGGGGACTTAAACCGCAAACAGTTCACATTTTTCGGAACACGGAAATAGGACTTGGCGGGTAATTTAAATTTTTAGGATTCTTCCGACGTTTTGGGCCACCATTCCCCCATTTTTGATCCGATTTTAATTTTGTTTGCATTTTTGAGCATCTGTTGAGCTCCCCTTTCGTTTGCGGTAAAAATTAGAAAATCGAGAATTTTTACTGTTCAAAAAAAAAGCCATGGTTAACCTTGGCTTTTTTTAGGGTCATTTTTTGAAATTCTCTCACAGTGGTCCGATTTTGACCAGTGACCACTTAAATTAAAGGTACGGGAGTCTCCTTTTCAAATCAGAAAACAGATTTAAAACATTCGAAAATTTGCGGCCAGGAGAGGCAAAAGAAGAGTCGCAAATTTTTCAATTTTTCTTCCTCGTTTTCGGCCACCATTTTTCCATTTTTGATTACGTTTTTCGCCATCTGTCAGTACCTAGTGCGACACAAGGTCTGGGACATATCGGGGACTTAAACCGCAAACAGTTCACATTTTTCGGAACACGGAAATAGGACTTGGCGGGTAATTTAAATTTTTAGGATTCTTCCGACGTTTTGGGCCACCATTCCCCCATTTTTGATCCGATTTTAATTTTGTTTGCATTTTTGAGCATCTGTTGAGCTCCCCTTTCGTTTGCGGTAAAAATTAGAAAATCGAGAATTTTTACTGTTCAAAAAAAAGCCATGGTTAACCTTGCCTTTTTTTAGGGTCATTTTTTGAAATTCTCTCACAGTGGTCCGATTTTGACCAGTGACCACTTAAATTAAAGGTACGGAAGTCTCCTTTTCAAATCAGAAAACAGATTTAAAAAATTCGAAAATTTGAGGCCAGGAGAGGCAAAAGAAGAGTCGCAAATTTTTCAATTTTTTTTCCACGTTTTCGGCCACCGTTCCCCCATTTTTGATCCGATTTTAATTTTGTTTGCATTTTTGAGCATCTGTTGAGCTCCCCTTTCGTTTGCGGTAAAAATTAGAAAATCGAGAATTTTTACTGTTCAAAAAAAAGCCATGGTTAACCTTGCCTTTTTTTAGGGTCATTTTTTGAAATTCTCTCACAGTGGTCCGATTTTGACCAGTGACCACTTAAATTAAAGGTACGGAAGTCTCCTTTTCAAATCAGAAAACAGATTTAAAAAATTCGAAAATTTGCGGCCAGGAGAGGCAAAAGAAGAGTCGCAAATTTTTCAATTTTTCTTCCTCGTTTTCGGCCACCATTTTTCCATTTTTGATTACGTTTTTCGCCATCTGTCAGTACCTAGTGCGACACAAGGTCTGGGACATATCGGGGACTTAAACCGCAAACAGTTCACATTTTTCGGAACACGGAAATGGGACTTGGCGGGTAATTTAAATTTTTAGGATTCTTCCGACGTTTTGGGCCACCATTCCCCCATTTTTGATCCGATTTTAATTTTGTTTGCATTTTTGAGCATCTGTTGAGCTCCCCTTTCGTTTGCGGTAAAAATTAGAAAATCGAGAATTTTTACTGTTCAAAAAAAAAGCCATGGTTACCTTGCCTTTTTTTAGGGTCATTTTTTGAAATTCTCTCACAGTGGTCCGATTTTGACCAGTGACCACTTAAATTAAAGGTACGGGAGTCTCCTTTTCAAATCAGAAAACAGATTTGAAAAATTCGAAAATTTGCGGCCAGGAGAGGCAAAAGAAGAGTCGCAAATTTTTCAATTTTTCTTCCTCGTTTTCGGCCACCATTTTTCCATTTTTGATTACGTTTTTCGCCATCTGTCAGTACCTAGTGCGATACAAGGTCTGGGACATATCGGGGACTTAAACCGCAAACAGTTCACATTTTTCGGAACACGGAAATAGGACTTGACGGGTAATTTAAATTTTTAGGATTCTTCCGACGTTTTGGGCCACCATTCCCCCATTTTTGATCCGATTTTAATTTTGTTTGCATTTTTGAGCATCTGTTGAGCTCCCCTTTCGTTTGCGGTAAAAATTAGAAAATCGAGAATTTTTACTGTTCAAAAAAAAAGCCATGGTTAACCTTGCCTTTTTTTAGGGTCATTTTTTGAAATTCTCTCACAGTGGTCCGATTTTGACCAGTGACCACTTAAATTAAAGGTACGGGAGTCTCCTTTTCAAATCAGAAAACAGATTTAAAACATTCGAAAATTTGCGGCCAGGAGAGGCAAAAGAAGAGTCGCAAATTTTTCAATTTTTCTTCCTCGTTTTCGGCCACCATTTTTCCATTTTTGATTACGTTTTTCGCCATCTGTCAGTACCTAGTGCGACACAAGGTCTGGGACATATCGGGGACTTAAACCGCAAACAGTTCACATTTTTCGGAACACGGAAATAGGACTTGGCGGGTAATTTAAATTTTTAGGATTCTTCCGACGTTTTGGGCCACCATTCCCCCATTTTTGATCCGATTTTAATTTTGTTTGCATTTTTGAGCATCTGTTGAGCTCCCCTTTCGTTTGCGGTAAAAATTAGAAAATCGAGAATTTTTACTGTTCAAAAAAAAAGCCATGGTTAACCTTGCCTTTTTTTAGGGTCATTTTTTGAAATTCTCTCACAGTGGTCCGATTTTGACCAGTGACCACTTAAATTAAAGGTACGGGAGTCTCCTTTTCAAATCAGAAAACAGATTTGAAAAATTCGAAAATTTGCGGCCAGGAGAGGCAAAAGAAGAGTCGCAAATTTTTCAATTTTTTTTCCACGTTTTCGGCCACCGTTCCCCCATTTTTGATCCGATTTTAATTTTGTTTGCATTTTTGAGCATCTGTTGAGCTCCCCTTTCGTTTGCGGTAAAAATTAGAAAATCGAGAATTTTTACTGTTCAAAAAAAAAGCCATGGTTAACCTTGCCTTTTTTTAGGGTCATTTTTTGAAATTCTCTCACAGTGGTCCGATTTTGACCAGTGACCACTTAAATTAAAGGTACGGGAGTCTCCTTTTCAAATCAGAAAACAGATTTAAAACATTCGAAAATTTGCGGCCAGGAGAGGCAAAAGAAGAGTCGCAAATTTTTCAATTTTTCTTCCTCGTTTTCGGCCACCATTTTTCCATTTTTGATTACGTTTTTCGCCATCTGTCAGTACCTAGTGCGACACAAGGTCTGGGACATATCGGGGACTTAAACCGCAAACAGTTCACATTTTTCGGAACACGGAAATAGGACTTGGCGGGTAATTTAAATTTTTAGGATTCTTCCGACGTTTTGGGCCACCATTCCCCCATTTTTGATCCGATTTTAATTTTGTTTGCATTTTTGAGCATCTGTTGAGCTCCCCTTTCGTTTGCGGTAAAAATTAGAAAATCGAGAATTTTTACTGTTCAAAAAAAAAGCCATGGTTAACCTTGCCTTTTTTTAGGGTCATTTTTTGAAATTCTCTCACAGTGGTCCGATTTTGACCAGTGACCACTTAAATTAAAGGTACGGGAGTCTCCTTTTCAAATCAGAAAACAGATTTGAAAAATTCGAAAATTTGCGGCCAGGAGAGGCAAAAGAAGAGTCGCAAATTTTTCAATTTTTTTTCCACGTTTTCGGCCACCGTTCCCCCATTTTTGATCCGATTTTAATTTTGTTTGCATTTTTGAGCATCTGTTGAGCTCCCCTTTCGTTTGCGGTAAAAATTAGAAAATCGAGAATTTTTACTGTTCAAAAAAAAAGCCATGGTTAACCTTGCCTTTTTTTAGGGTCATTTTTTGAAATTCTCTCACAGTGGTCCGATTTTGACCAGTGACCACTTAAATTAAAGGTACGGAAGTCTCCTTTTCAAATCAGAAAACAGATTTAAAAAATTCGAAAATTTGCGGCCAGGAGAGGCAAAAGAAGAGTCGCAAATTTTTCAATTTTTCTTCCTCGTTTTCGGCCACCATTTTTCCATTTTTGATTACGTTTTTCGCCATCTGTCAGTACCTAGTGCGACACAAGGTCTGGGACATATCGGGGACTTAAACCGCAAACAGTTCACATTTTTCGGAACACGGAAATGGGACTTGGCGGGTAATTTAAATTTTTAGGATTCTTCCGACGTTTTGGGCCACCATTCCCCCATTTTTGATCCGATTTTAATTTTGTTTGCATTTTTGAGCATCTGTTGAGCTCCCCTTTCGTTTGCGGTAAAAATTAGAAAATCGAGAATTTTTACTGTTCAAAAAAAAAGCCATGGTTAACCTTGCCTTTTTTTAGGGTCATTTTTTGAAATTCTCTCACAGTGGTCCGATTTTGACCAGTGACCACTTAAATTAAAGGTACGGGAGTCTCCTTTTCAAATCAGAAAACAGATTTAAAACATTCGAAAATTTGCGGCCAGGAGAGGCAAAAGAAGAGTCGCAAATTTTTCAATTTTTCTTCCTCGTTTTCGGCCACCATTTTTCCATTTTTGATTACGTTTTTCGCCATCTGTCAGTACCTAGTGCGACACAAGGTCTGGGACATATCGGGGACTTAAACCGCAAACAGTTCACATTTTTCGGAACACGGAAATAGGACTTGGCGGGTAATTTAAATTTTTAGGATTCTTCCGACGTTTTGGGCCACCATTCCCCCATTTTTGATCCGATTTTAATTTTGTTTGCATTTTTGAGCATCTGTTGAGCTCCCCTTTCGTTTGCGGTAAAAATTAGAAAATCGAGAATTTTTACTGTTCAAAAAAAAAGCCATGGTTAACCTTGCCTTTTTTTAGGGTCATTTTTTGAAATTCTCTCACAGTGGTCCGATTTTGACCAGTGACCACTTAAATTAAAGGTACGGGAGTCTCCTTTTCAAATCAGAAAACAGATTTAAAACATTCGAAAATTTGCGGCCAGGAGAGGCAAAAGAAGAGTCGCAAATTTTTCAATTTTTCTTCCTCGTTTTCGGCCACCATTTTTCCATTTTTGATTACGTTTTTCGCCATCTGTCGGTACCTAGTGCGACACAAGGTCTGGGACATATCGGGGACTTAAACCGCAAACAGTTCACATTTTTCGGAACACGGAAATGGGACTTGGCGGGTAATTTAAATTTTTAGGATTCTTCCGACGTTTTCGGCCACCGTTCCCCCATTTTTGATCCGATTTTAATTTTGTTTGCATTTTTGAGCATCTGTTGAGCTCCCCTTTCGTTTGCGGTAAAAATTAGAAAATCGAGAATTTTTACTGTTCAAAAAAAAAGCCATGGTTAACCTTGCCTTTTTTTAGGGTCATTTTTTGAAATTCTCTCACAGTGGTCCGATTTTGACCAGTGACCACTTAAATTAAAGGTACGGAAGTCTCCTTTTCAAATCAGAAAACAGATTTAAAAAATTCGAAAATTTGCGGCCAGGAGAGGCAAAAGAAGAGTCGCAAATTTTTCAATTTTTCTTCCTCGTTTTCGGCCACCATTTTTCCATTTTTGATTACGTTTTTCGCCATCTGTCAGTACCTAGTGCGACACAAGGTCTGGGACATATCGGGGACTTAAACCGCAAACAGTTCACATTTTTCGGAACACGGAAATGGGACTTGGCGGGTAATTTAAATTTTTAGGATTCTTCCGACGTTTTGGGCCACCATTCCCCCATTTTTGATCCGATTTTAATTTTGTTTGCATTTTTGAGCATCTGTTGAGCTCCCCTTTCGTTTGCGGTAAAAATTAGAAAATCGAGAATTTTTACTGTTCAAAAAAAAAGCCATGGTTAACCTTGCCTTTTTTTAGGGTCATTTTTTGAAATTCTCTCACAGTGGTCCGATTTTGACCAGTGACCACTTAAATTAAAGGTACGGAAGTCTCCTTTTCAAATCAGAAAACAGATTTAAAAAATTCGAAAATTTGCGGCCAGGAGAGGCAAAAGAAGAGTCGCAAATTTTTCAATTTTTTTTCCACGTTTTCGGCCACCGTTCCCCCATTTTTGATCCGATTTTAATTTTGTTTGCATTTTTGAGCATCTGTTGAGCTCCCCTTTCGTTTGCGGTAAAAATTAGAAAATCGAGAATTTTTACTGTTCAAAAAAAAAGCCATGGTTAACCTTGCCTTTTTTTAGGGTCATTTTTTGAAATTCTCTCACAGTGGTCCGATTTTGACCAGTGACCACTTAAATTAAAGGTACGGGAGTCTCCTTTTCAAATCAGAAAACAGATTTAAAACATTCGAAAATTTGCGGCCAGGAGAGGCAAAAGAAGAGTCGCAAATTTTTCAATTTTTCTTCCTCGTTTTCGGCCACCATTTTTCCATTTTTGATTACGTTTTTCGCCATCTGTCAGTACCTAGTGCGACACAAGGTCTGGGACATATCGGGGACTTAAACCGCAAACAGTTCACATTTTTCGGAACACGGAAATGGGACTTGGCGGGTAATTTAAATTTTTAGGATTCTTCCGACGTTTTGGGCCACCATTCCCCCATTTTTGATCCGATTTTAATTTTGTTTGCATTTTTGAGCATCTGTTGAGCTCCCCTTTCGTTTGCGGTAAAAATTAGAAAATCGAGAATTTTTACTGTTCAAAAAAAAGCCATGGTTAACCTTGCCTTTTTTTAGGGTCATTTTTTGAAATTCTCTCACAGTGGTCCGATTTTGACCAGTGACCACTTAAATTAAAGGTACGGGAGTCTCCTTTTCAAATCAGAAAACAGATTTAAAACATTCGAAAATTTGCGGCCAGGAGAGGCAAAAGAAGAGTCGCAAATTTTTCAATTTTTCTTCCTCGTTTTCGGCCACCATTTTTCCATTTTTGATTACGTTTTTCGCCATCTGTCAGTACCTAGTGCGACACAAGGTCTGGGACATATCGGGGACTTAAACCGCAAACAGTTCACATTTTTCGGAACACGGAAATAGGACTTGGCGGGTAATTTAAATTTTTAGGATTCTTCCGACGTTTTGGGCCACCATTCCCCCATTTTTGATCCGATTTTAATTTTGTTTGCATTTTTGAGCATCTGTTGAGCTCCCCTTTCGTTTGCGGTAAAAATTAGAAAATCGAGAATTTTTACTGTTCAAAAAAAAAGCCATGGTTAACCTTGCCTTTTTTTAGGGTCATTTTTTGAAATTCTCTCACAGTGGTCCGATTTTGACCAGTGACCACTTAAATTAAAGGTACGGGAGTCTCCTTTTCAAATCAGAAAACAGATTTGAAAAATTCGAAAATTTGCGGCCAGGAGAGGCAAAAGAAGAGTCGCAAATTTTTCAATTTTTTTTCCACGTTTTCGGCCACCGTTCCCCCATTTTTGATCCGATTTTAATTTTGTTTGCATTTTTGAGCATCTGTTGAGCTCCCCTTTCGTTTGCGGTAAAAATTAGAAAATCGAGAATTTTTACTGTTCAAAAAAAAAGCCATGGTTAACCTTGCCTTTTTTTAGGGTCATTTTTTGAAATTCTCTCACAGTGGTCCGATTTTGACCAGTGACCACTTAAATTAAAGGTACGGAAGTCTCCTTTTCAAATCAGAAAACAGATTTAAAAAATTCGAAAATTTGCGGCCAGGAGAGGCAAAAGAAGAGTCGCAAATTTTTCAATTTTTCTTCCTCGTTTTCGGCCACCATTTTTCCATTTTTGATTACGTTTTTCGCCATCTGTCAGTACCTAGTGCGACACAAGGTCTGGGACATATCGGGGACTTAAACCGCAAACAGTTCACATTTTTCGGAACACGGAAATAGGACTTGGCGGGTAATTTAAATTTTTAGGATTCTTCCGACGTTTTGGGCCACCATTCCCCCATTTTTGATCCGATTTTAATTTTGTTTGCATTTTTGAGCATCTGTTGAGCTCCCCTTTCGTTTGCGGTAAAAATTAGAAAATCGAGAATTTTTACTGTTCAAAAAAAAAGCCATGGTTAACCTTGCCTTTTTTTAGGGTCATTTTTTGAAATTCTCTCACAGTGGTCCGATTTTGACCAGTGACCACTTAAATTAAAGGTACGGAAGTCTCCTTTTCAAATCAGAAAACAGATTTAAAAAATTCGAAAATTTGCGGCCAGGAGAGGCAAAAGAAGAGTCGCAAATTTTTCAATTTTTTTTCCACGTTTTCGGCCACCGTTCCCCCATTTTTGATCCGATTTTAATTTTGTTTGCATTTTTGAGCATCTGTTGAGCTCCCCTTTCGTTTGCGGTAAAAATTAGAAAATCGAGAATTTTTACTGTTCAAAAAAAAAGCCATGGTTAACCTTGCCTTTTTTTAGGGTCATTTTTTGAAATTCTCTCACAGTGGTCCGATTTTGACCAGTGACCACTTAAATTAAAGGTACGGGAGTCTCCTTTTCAAATCAGAAAACAGATTTAAAACATTCGAAAATTTGCGGCCAGGAGAGGCAAAAGAAGAGTCGCAAATTTTTCAATTTTTCTTCCTCGTTTTCGGCCACCATTTTTCCATTTTTGATTACGTTTTTCGCCATCTGTCAGTACCTAGTGCGACACAAGGTCTGGGACATATCGGGGACTTAAACCGCAAACAGTTCACATTTTTCGGAACACGGAAATGGGACTTGGCGGGTAATTTAAATTTTTAGGATTCTTCCGACGTTTTGGGCCACCATTCCCCCATTTTTGATCCGATTTTAATTTTGTTTGCATTTTTGAGCATCTGTTGAGCTCCCCTTTCGTTTGCGGTAAAAATTAGAAAATCGAGAATTTTTACTGTTCAAAAAAAAGCCATGGTTAACCTTGCCTTTTTTTAGGGTCATTTTTTGAAATTCTCTCACAGTGGTCCGATTTTGACCAGTGACCACTTAAATTAAAGGTACGGGAGTCTCCTTTTCAAATCAGAAAACAGATTTAAAACATTCGAAAATTTGCGGCCAGGAGAGGCAAAAGAAGAGTCGCAAATTTTTCAATTTTTCTTCCTCGTTTTCGGCCACCATTTTTCCATTTTTGATTACGTTTTTCGCCATCTGTCAGTACCTAGTGCGACACAAGGTCTGGGACATATCGGGGACTTAAACCGCAAACAGTTCACATTTTTCGGAACACGGAAATAGGACTTGGCGGGTAATTTAAATTTTTAGGATTCTTCCGACGTTTTGGGCCACCATTCCCCCATTTTTGATCCGATTTTAATTTTGTTTGCATTTTTGAGCATCTGTTGAGCTCCCCTTTCGTTTGCGGTAAAAATTAGAAAATCGAGAATTTTTACTGTTCAAAAAAAAAGCCATGGTTAACCTTGCCTTTTTTTAGGGTCATTTTTTGAAATTCTCTCACAGTGGTCCGATTTTGACCAGTGACCACTTAAATTAAAGGTACGGGAGTCTCCTTTTCAAATCAGAAAACAGATTTGAAAAATTCGAAAATTTGCGGCCAGGAGAGGCAAAAGAAGAGTCGCAAATTTTTCAATTTTTTTTCCACGTTTTCGGCCACCGTTCCCCCATTTTTGATCCGATTTTAATTTTGTTTGCATTTTTGAGCATCTGTTGAGCTCCCCTTTCGTTTGCGGTAAAAATTAGAAAATCGAGAATTTTTACTGTTCAAAAAAAAAGCCATGGTTAACCTTGCCTTTTTTTAGGGTCATTTTTTGAAATTCTCTCACAGTGGTCCGATTTTGACCAGTGACCACTTAAATTAAAGGTACGGGAGTCTCCTTTTCAAATCAGAAAACAGATTTAAAACATTCGAAAATTTGCGGCCAGGAGAGGCAAAAGAAGAGTCGCAAATTTTTCAATTTTTCTTCCTCGTTTTCGGCCACCATTTTTCCATTTTTGATTACGTTTTTCGCCATCTGTCAGTACCTAGTGCGACACAAGGTCTGGGACATATCGGGGACTTAAACCGCAAACAGTTCACATTTTTCGGAACACGGAAATAGGACTTGGCGGGTAATTTAAATTTTTAGGATTCTTCCGACGTTTTGGGCCACCATTCCCCCATTTTTGATCCGATTTTAATTTTGTTTGCATTTTTGAGCATCTGTTGAGCTCCCCTTTCGTTTGCGGTAAAAATTAGAAAATCGAGAATTTTTACTGTTCAAAAAAAAAGCCATGGTTAACCTTGCCTTTTTTTAGGGTCATTTTTTGAAATTCTCTCACAGTGGTCCGATTTTGACCAGTGACCACTTAAATTAAAGGTACGGGAGTCTCCTTTTCAAATCAGAAAACAGATTTGAAAAATTCGAAAATTTGCGGCCAGGAGAGGCAAAAGAAGAGTCGCAAATTTTTCAATTTTTTTTCCACGTTTTCGGCCACCGTTCCCCCATTTTTGATCCGATTTTAATTTTGTTTGCATTTTTGAGCATCTGTTGAGCTCCCCTTTCGTTTGCGGTAAAAATTAGAAAATCGAGAATTTTTACTGTTCAAAAAAAAAGCCATGGTTAACCTTGCCTTTTTTTAGGGTCATTTTTTGAAATTCTCTCACAGTGGTCCGATTTTGACCAGTGACCACTTAAATTAAAGGTACGGAAGTCTCCTTTTCAAATCAGAAAACAGATTTAAAAAATTCGAAAATTTGCGGCCAGGAGAGGCAAAAGAAGAGTCGCAAATTTTTCAATTTTTCTTCCTCGTTTTCGGCCACCATTTTTCCATTTTTGATTACGTTTTTCGCCATCTGTCAGTACCTAGTGCGACACAAGGTCTGGGACATATCGGGGACTTAAACCGCAAACAGTTCACATTTTTCGGAACACGGAAATGGGACTTGGCGGGTAATTTAAATTTTTAGGATTCTTCCGACGTTTTGGGCCACCATTCCCCCATTTTTGATCCGATTTTAATTTTGTTTGCATTTTTGAGCATCTGTTGAGCTCCCCTTTCGTTTGCGGTAAAAATTAGAAAATCGAGAATTTTTACTGTTCAAAAAAAAAGCCATGGTTAACCTTGCCTTTTTTTAGGGTCATTTTTTGAAATTCTCTCACAGTGGTCCGATTTTGACCAGTGACCACTTAAATTAAAGGTACGGGAGTCTCCTTTTCAAATCAGAAAACAGATTTAAAACATTCGAAAATTTGCGGCCAGGAGAGGCAAAAGAAGAGTCGCAAATTTTTCAATTTTTCTTCCTCGTTTTCGGCCACCATTTTTCCATTTTTGATTACGTTTTTCGCCATCTGTCAGTACCTAGTGCGACACAAGGTCTGGGACATATCGGGGACTTAAACCGCAAACAGTTCACATTTTTCGGAACACGGAAATAGGACTTGGCGGGTAATTTAAATTTTTAGGATTCTTCCGACGTTTTGGGCCACCATTCCCCCATTTTTGATCCGATTTTAATTTTGTTTGCATTTTTGAGCATCTGTTGAGCTCCCCTTTCGTTTGCGGTAAAAATTAGAAAATCGAGAATTTTTACTGTTCAAAAAAAAAGCCATGGTTAACCTTGCCTTTTTTTAGGGTCATTTTTTGAAATTCTCTCACAGTGGTCCGATTTTGACCAGTGACCACTTAAATTAAAGGTACGGGAGTCTCCTTTTCAAATCAGAAAACAGATTTAAAACATTCGAAAATTTGCGGCCAGGAGAGGCAAAAGAAGAGTCGCAAATTTTTCAATTTTTCTTCCTCGTTTTCGGCCACCATTTTTCCATTTTTGATTACGTTTTTCGCCATCTGTCGGTACCTAGTGCGACACAAGGTCTGGGACATATCGGGGACTTAAACCGCAAACAGTTCACATTTTTCGGAACACGGAAATGGGACTTGGCGGGTAATTTAAATTTTTAGGATTCTTCCGACGTTTTCGGCCACCGTTCCCCCATTTTTGATCCGATTTTAATTTTGTTTGCATTTTTGAGCATCTGTTGAGCTCCCCTTTCGTTTGCGGTAAAAATTAGAAAATCGAGAATTTTTACTGTTCAAAAAAAAAGCCATGGTTAACCTTGCCTTTTTTTAGGGTCATTTTTTGAAATTCTCTCACAGTGGTCCGATTTTGACCAGTGACCACTTAAATTAAAGGTACGGAAGTCTCCTTTTCAAATCAGAAAACAGATTTAAAAAATTCGAAAATTTGCGGCCAGGAGAGGCAAAAGAAGAGTCGCAAATTTTTCAATTTTTCTTCCTCGTTTTCGGCCACCATTTTTCCATTTTTGATTACGTTTTTCGCCATCTGTCAGTACCTAGTGCGACACAAGGTCTGGGACATATCGGGGACTTAAACCGCAAACAGTTCACATTTTTCGGAACACGGAAATGGGACTTGGCGGGTAATTTAAATTTTTAGGATTCTTCCGACGTTTTGGGCCACCATTCCCCCATTTTTGATCCGATTTTAATTTTGTTTGCATTTTTGAGCATCTGTTGAGCTCCCCTTTCGTTTGCGGTAAAAATTAGAAAATCGAGAATTTTTACTGTTCAAAAAAAAAGCCATGGTTAACCTTGCCTTTTTTTAGGGTCATTTTTTGAAATTCTCTCACAGTGGTCCGATTTTGACCAGTGACCACTTAAATTAAAGGTACGGAAGTCTCCTTTTCAAATCAGAAAACAGATTTAAAAAATTCGAAAATTTGCGGCCAGGAGAGGCAAAAGAAGAGTCGCAAATTTTTCAATTTTTTTTCCACGTTTTCGGCCACCGTTCCCCCATTTTTGATCCGATTTTAATTTTGTTTGCATTTTTGAGCATCTGTTGAGCTCCCCTTTCGTTTGCGGTAAAAATTAGAAAATCGAGAATTTTTACTGTTCAAAAAAAAAGCCATGGTTAACCTTGCCTTTTTTTAGGGTCATTTTTTGAAATTCTCTCACAGTGGTCCGATTTTGACCAGTGACCACTTAAATTAAAGGTACGGGAGTCTCCTTTTCAAATCAGAAAACAGATTTAAAACATTCGAAAATTTGCGGCCAGGAGAGGCAAAAGAAGAGTCGCAAATTTTTCAATTTTTCTTCCTCGTTTTCGGCCACCATTTTTCCATTTTTGATTACGTTTTTCGCCATCTGTCAGTACCTAGTGCGACACAAGGTCTGGGACATATCGGGGACTTAAACCGCAAACAGTTCACATTTTTCGGAACACGGAAATGGGACTTGGCGGGTAATTTAAATTTTTAGGATTCTTCCGACGTTTTGGGCCACCATTCCCCCATTTTTGATCCGATTTTAATTTTGTTTGCATTTTTGAGCATCTGTTGAGCTCCCCTTTCGTTTGCGGTAAAAATTAGAAAATCGAGAATTTTTACTGTTCAAAAAAAAGCCATGGTTAACCTTGCCTTTTTTTAGGGTCATTTTTTGAAATTCTCTCACAGTGGTCCGATTTTGACCAGTGACCACTTAAATTAAAGGTACGGAAGTCTCCTTTTCAAATCAGAAAACAGATTTAAAAAATTCGAAAATTTGCGGCCAGGAGAGGCAAAAGAAGAGTCGCAAATTTTTCAATTTTTCTTCCTCGTTTTCGGCCACCATTTTTCCATTTTTGATTACGTTTTTCGCCATCTGTCAGTACCTAGTGCGACACAAGGTCTGGGACATATCGGGGACTTAAACCGCAAACAGTTCACATTTTTCGGAACACGGAAATGGGACTTGGCGGGTAATTTAAATTTTTAGGATTCTTCCGACGTTTTGGGCCACCATTCCCCCATTTTTGATCCGATTTTAATTTTGTTTGCATTTTTGAGCATCTGTTGAGCTCCCCTTTCGTTTGCGGTAAAAATTAGAAAATCGAGAATTTTTACTGTTCAAAAAAAAAGCCATGGTTAACCTTGCCTTTTTTTAGGGTCATTTTTTGAAATTCTCTCACAGTGGTCCGATTTTGACCAGTGACCACTTAAATTAAAGGTACGGAAGTCTCCTTTTCAAATCAGAAAACAGATTTAAAAAATTCGAAAATTTGCGGCCAGGAGAGGCAAAAGAAGAGTCGCAAATTTTTCAATTTTTCTTCCTCGTTTTCGGCCACCATTTTTCCATTTTTGATTACGTTTTTCGCCATCTGTCAGTACCTAGTGCGACACAAGGTCTGGGACATATCGGGGACTTAAACCGCAAACAGTTCACATTTTTCGGAACACGGAAATAGGACTTGGCGGGTAATTTAAATTTTTAGGATTCTTCCGACGTTTTGGGCCACCATTCCCCCATTTTTGATCCGATTTTAATTTTGTTTGCATTTTTGAGCATCTGTTGAGCTCCCCTTTCGTTTGCGGTAAAAATTAGAAAATCGAGAATTTTTACTGTTCAAAAAAAAAGCCATGGTTAACCTTGGCTTTTTTTAGGGTCATTTTTTGAAATTCTCTCACAGTGGTCCGATTTTGACCAGTGACCACTTAAATTAAGATCCGATTTTAATTTTGTTTGCATTTTTGAGCATCTGTTGAGCTCCCCTTTCGTTTGCGGTAAAAATTAGAAAATCGAGAATTTTTACTGTTCAAAAAAAAAGCCATGGTTAACCTTGGCTTTTTTTAGGGTCATTTTTTGAAATTCTCTCACAGTGGTCCGATTTTGACCAGTGACCACTTAAATTAAAGGTACGGGAGTCTCCTTTTCAAATCAGAAAACAGATTTAAAACATTCGAAAATTTGCGGCCAGGAGAGGCAAAAGAAGAGTCGCAAATTTTTCAATTTTTCTTCCTCGTTTTCGGCCACCATTTTTCCATTTTTGATTACGTTTTTCGCCATCTGTCAGTACCTAGTGCGACACAAGGTCTGGGACATATCGGGGACTTAAACCGCAAACAGTTCACATTTTTCGGAACACGGAAATAGGACTTGGCGGGTAATTTAAATTTTTAGGATTCTTCCGACGTTTTGGGCCACCATTCCCCCATTTTTGATCCGATTTTAATTTTGTTTGCATTTTTGAGCATCTGTTGAGCTCCCCTTTCGTTTGCGGTAAAAATTAGAAAATCGAGAATTTTTACTGTTCAAAAAAAAAGCCATGGTTAACCTTGGCTTTTTTTAGGGTCATTTTTTGAAATTCTCTCACAGTGGTCCGATTTTGACCAGTGACCACTTAAATTAAGATCCGATTTTAATTTTGTTTGCATTTTTGAGCATCTGTTGAGCTCCCCTTTCGTTTGCGGTAAAAATTAGAAAATCGAGAATTTTTACTGTTCAAAAAAAAAGCCATGGTTAACCTTGGCTTTTTTTAGGGTCATTTTTTGAAATTCTCTCACAGTGGTCCGATTTTGACCAGTGACCACTTAAATTAAAGGTACGGGAGTCTCCTTTTCAAATCAGAAAACAGATTTAAAACATTCGAAAATTTGCGGCCAGGAGAGGCAAAAGAAGAGTCGCAAATTTTTCAATTTTTCTTCCTCGTTTTCGGCCACCATTTTTCCATTTTTGATTACGTTTTTCGCCATCTGTCAGTACCTAGTGCGACACAAGGTCTGGGACATATCGGGGACTTAAACCGCAAACAGTTCACATTTTTCGGAACACGGAAATAGGACTTGGCGGGTAATTTAAATTTTTAGGATTCTTCCGACGTTTTGGGCCACCATTCCCCCATTTTTGATCCGATTTTAATTTTGTTTGCATTTTTGAGCATCTGTTGAGCTCCCCTTTCGTTTGCGGTAAAAATTAGAAAATCGAGAATTTTTACTGTTCAAAAAAAAAGCCATGGTTAACCTTGGCTTTTTTTAGGGTCATTTTTTGAAATTCTCTCACAGTGGTCCGATTTTGACCAGTGACCACTTAAATTAAGATCCGATTTTAATTTTGTTTGCATTTTTGAGCATCTGTTGAGCTCCCCTTTCGTTTGCGGTAAAAATTAGAAAATCGAGAATTTTTACTGTTCAAAAAAAAAGCCATGGTTAACCTTGGCTTTTTTTAGGGTCATTTTTTGAAATTCTCTCACAGTGGTCCGATTTTGACCAGTGACCACTTAAATTAAAGGTACGGGAGTCTCCTTTTCAAATCAGAAAACAGATTTAAAACATTCGAAAATTTGCGGCCAGGAGAGGCAAAAGAAGAGTCGCAAATTTTTCAATTTTTCTTCCTCGTTTTCGGCCACCATTTTTCCATTTTTGATTACGTTTTTCGCCATCTGTCAGTACCTAGTGCGACACAAGGTCTGGGACATATCGGGGACTTAAACCGCAAACAGTTCACATTTTTCGGAACACGGAAATAGGACTTGGCGGGTAATTTAAATTTTTAGGATTCTTCCGACGTTTTGGGCCACCATTCCCCCATTTTTGATCCGATTTTAATTTTGTTTGCATTTTTGAGCATCTGTTGAGCTCCCCTTTCGTTTGCGGTAAAAATTAGAAAATCGAGAATTTTTACTGTTCAAAAAAAAAGCCATGGTTAACCTTGGCTTTTTTTAGGGTCATTTTTTGAAATTCTCTCACAGTGGTCCGATTTTGACCAGTGACCACTTAAATTAAGATCCGATTTTAATTTTGTTTGCATTTTTGAGCATCTGTTGAGCTCCCCTTTCGTTTGCGGTAAAAATTAGAAAATCGAGAATTTTTACTGTTCAAAAAAAAAGCCATGGTTAACCTTGGCTTTTTTTAGGGTCATTTTTTGAAATTCTCTCACAGTGGTCCGATTTTGACCAGTGACCACTTAAATTAAAGGTACGGGAGTCTCCTTTTCAAATCAGAAAACAGATTTAAAACATTCGAAAATTTGCGGCCAGGAGAGGCAAAAGAAGAGTCGCAAATTTTTCAATTTTTCTTCCTCGTTTTCGGCCACCATTTTTCCATTTTTGATTACGTTTTTCGCCATCTGTCAGTACCTAGTGCGACACAAGGTCTGGGACATATCGGGGACTTAAACCGCAAACAGTTCACATTTTTCGGAACACGGAAATAGGACTTGGCGGGTAATTTAAATTTTTAGGATTCTTCCGACGTTTTGGGCCACCATTCCCCCATTTTTGATCCGATTTTAATTTTGTTTGCATTTTTGAGCATCTGTTGAGCTCCCCTTTCGTTTGCGGTAAAAATTAGAAAATCGAGAATTTTTACTGTTCAAAAAAAAAGCCATGGTTAACCTTGGCTTTTTTTAGGGTCATTTTTTGAAATTCTCTCACAGTGGTCCGATTTTGACCAGTGACCACTTAAATTAAGATCCGATTTTAATTTTGTTTGCATTTTTGAGCATCTGTTGAGCTCCCCTTTCGTTTGCGGTAAAAATTAGAAAATCGAGAATTTTTACTGTTCAAAAAAAAAGCCATGGTTAACCTTGGCTTTTTTTAGGGTCATTTTTTGAAATTCTCTCACAGTGGTCCGATTTTGACCAGTGACCACTTAAATTAAAGGTACGGGAGTCTCCTTTTCAAATCAGAAAACAGATTTAAAACATTCGAAAATTTGCGGCCAGGAGAGGCAAAAGAAGAGTCGCAAATTTTTCAATTTTTCTTCCTCGTTTTCGGCCACCATTTTTCCATTTTTGATTACGTTTTTCGCCATCTGTCAGTACCTAGTGCGACACAAGGTCTGGGACATATCGGGGACTTAAACCGCAAACAGTTCACATTTTTCGGAACACGGAAATAGGACTTGGCGGGTAATTTAAATTTTTAGGATTCTTCCGACGTTTTGGGCCACCATTCCCCCATTTTTGATCCGATTTTAATTTTGTTTGCATTTTTGAGCATCTGTTGAGCTCCCCTTTCGTTTGCGGTAAAAATTAGAAAATCGAGAATTTTTACTGTTCAAAAAAAAGCCATGGTTAACCTTGCCTTTTTTTAGGGTCATTTTTTGAAATTCTCTCACAGTGGTCCGATTTTGACCAGTGACCACTTAAATTAAAGGTACGGAAGTCTCCTTTTCAAATCAGAAAACAGATTTAAAAAATTCGAAAATTTGAGGCCAGGAGAGGCAAAAGAAGAGTCGCAAATTTTTCAATTTTTTTTCCACGTTTTCGGCCACCGTTCCCCCATTTTTGATCCGATTTTAATTTTGTTTGCATTTTTGAGCATCTGTTGAGCTCCCCTTTCGTTTGCGGTAAAAATTAGAAAATCGAGAATTTTTACTGTTCAAAAAAAAAGCCATGGTTAACCTTGGCTTTTTTTAGGGTCATTTTTTGAAATTCTCTCACAGTGGTCCGATTTTGACCAGTGACCACTTAAATTAAAGGTACGGGAGTCTCCTTTTCAAATCAGAAAACAGATTTAAAACATTCGAAAATTTGCGGCCAGGAGAGGCAAAAGAAGAGTCGCAAATTTTTCAATTTTTCTTCCTCGTTTTCGGCCACCATTTTTCCATTTTTGATTACGTTTTTCGCCATCTGTCAGTACCTAGTGCGACACAAGGTCTGGGACATATCGGGGACTTAAACCGCAAACAGTTCACATTTTTCGGAACACGGAAATAGGACTTGGCGGGTAATTTAAATTTTTAGGATTCTTCCGACGTTTTGGGCCACCATTCCCCCATTTTTGATCCGATTTTAATTTTGTTTGCATTTTTGAGCATCTGTTGAGCTCCCCTTTCGTTTGCGGTAAAAATTAGAAAATCGAGAATTTTTACTGTTCAAAAAAAAAGCCATGGTTAACCTTGCCTTTTTTTAGGGTCATTTTTTGAAATTCTCTCACAGTGGTCCGATTTTGACCAGTGACCACTTAAATTAAAGGTACGGAAGTCTCCTTTTCAAATCAGAAAACAGATTTAAAAAATTCGAAAATTTGAGGCCAGGAGAGGCAAAAGAAGAGTCGCAAATTTTTCAATTTTTTTTCCACGTTTTCGGCCACCGTTCCCCCATTTTTGATCCGATTTTAATTTTGTTTGCATTTTTGAGCATCTGTTGAGCTCCCCTTTCGTTTGCGGTAAAAATTAGAAAATCGAGAATTTTTACTGTTCAAAAAAAAGCCATGGTTAACCTTGCCTTTTTTTAGGGTCATTTTTTGAAATTCTCTCACAGTGGTCCGATTTTGACCAGTGACCACTTAAATTAAAGGTACGGAAGTCTCCTTTTCAAATCAGAAAACAGATTTAAAAAATTCGAAAATTTGCGGCCAGGAGAGGCAAAAGAAGAGTCGCAAATTTTTCAATTTTTTTTCCACGTTTTCGGCCACCGTTCCCCCATTTTTGATCCGATTTTAATTTTGTTTGCATTTTTGAGCATCTGTTGAGCTCCCCTTTCGTTTGCGGTAAAAATTAGAAAATCGAGAATTTTTACTGTTCAAAAAAAAAGCCATGGTTAACCTTGGCTTTTTTTAGGGTCATTTTTTGAAATTCTCTCACAGTGGTCCGATTTTGACCAGTGACCACTTAAATTAAAGGTACGGGAGTCTCCTTTTCAAATCAGAAAACAGATTTAAAACATTCGAAAATTTGCGGCCAGGAGAGGCAAAAGAAGAGTCGCAAATTTTTCAATTTTTCTTCCTCGTTTTCGGCCACCATTTTTCCATTTTTGATTACGTTTTTCGCCATCTGTCAGTACCTAGTGCGACACAAGGTCTGGGACATATCGGGGACTTAAACCGCAAACAGTTCACATTTTTCGGAACACGGAAATAGGACTTGGCGGGTAATTTAAATTTTTAGGATTCTTCCGACGTTTTGGGCCACCATTCCCCCATTTTTGATCCGATTTTAATTTTGTTTGCATTTTTGAGCATCTGTTGAGCTCCCCTTTCGTTTGCGGTAAAAATTAGAAAATCGAGAATTTTTACTGTTCAAAAAAAAGCCATGGTTAACCTTGCCTTTTTTTAGGGTCATTTTTTGAAATTCTCTCACAGTGGTCCGATTTTGACCAGTGACCACTTAAATTAAAGGTACGGAAGTCTCCTTTTCAAATCAGAAAACAGATTTAAAAAATTCGAAAATTTGCGGCCAGGAGAGGCAAAAGAAGAGTCGCAAATTTTTCAATTTTTCTTCCTCGTTTTCGGCCACCATTTTTCCATTTTTGATTACGTTTTTCGCCATCTGTCAGTACCTAGTGCGACACAAGGTCTGGGACATATCGGGGACTTAAACCGCAAACAGTTCACATTTTTCGGAACACGGAAATAGGACTTGGCGGGTAATTTAAATTTTTAGGATTCTTCCGACGTTTTGGGCCACCATTCCCCCATTTTTGATCCGATTTTAATTTTGTTTGCATTTTTGAGCATCTGTTGAGCTCTCCTTTCGTTTGCGGTAAAAATTAGAAAATCGAGAATTTTTACTGTTCAAAAAAAAAGCCATGGTTAACCTTGCCTTTTTTTAGGGTCATTTTTTGAAATTCTCTCACAGTGGTCCGATTTTGACCAGTGACCACTTAAATTAAAGGTACGGAAGTCTCCTTTTCAAATCAGAAAACAGATTTAAAAAATTCGAAAATTTGCGGCCAGGAGAGGCAAAAGAAGAGTCGCAAATTTTTCAATTTTTCTTCCTCGTTTTCGGCCACCATTTTTCCATTTTTGATTACGTTTTTCGCCATCTGTCGGTACCTAGTGCGACACAAGGTCTGGGACATATCGGGGACTTAAACCGCAAACAGTTCACATTTTTCGGAACACGGAAATGGGACTTGGCGGGTAATTTAAATTTTTAGGATTCTTCCGACGTTTTGGGCCACCGTTCCCCCATTTTTGATCCGATTTTAATTTTGTTTGCATTTTTGAGCATCTGTTGAGCTCCCCTTTCGTTTGCGGTAAAAATTAGAAAATCGAGAATTTTTACTGTTCAAAAAAAAAGCCATGGTTAACCTTGCCTTTTTTTAGGGTCATTTTTTGAAATTCTCTCACAGTGGTCCGATTTTGACCAGTGACCACTTAAATTAAAGGTACGGGAGTCTCCTTTTCAAATCAGAAAACAGATTTAAAAAATTCGAAAATTTGCGGCCAGGAGAGGCAAAAGAAGAGTCGCAA
>OX638314.1:2430437-2466105 GCA_951812415.1 Beris morrisii | reverse complement strand
AAGAGTCGCAAATTTTTCAATTTTTCTTCCTCGTTTTCGGCCACCATTTTTCCATTTTTGATTACGTTTTTCGCCATCTGTCGGTACCTAGTGCAACACAAGGTCTGGGACATATCGGGGACTTAAACCGCAAACAGTTCACATTTTTCGGAACACGGAAATGGGACTTGGCGGGTAATTTAAATTTTTAGGATTCTTCCGACGTTTTGGGCCACCGTTCCCCCATTTTTGATCCGATTTTAATTTTGTTTGCATTTTTGAGCATCTGTTGAGCTCCCCTTTCGTTTGCGGTAAAAATTAGAAAATCGAGAATTTTTACTGTTCAAAAAAAAAGCCATGGTTAACCTTGCCTTTTTTTAGGGTCATTTTTTGAAATTCTCTCACAGTGGTCCGATTTTGACCAGTGACCACTTAAATTAAAGGTACGGGAGTCTCCTTTTCAAATCAGAAAACAGATTTAAAAAATTCGAAAATTTGCGGCCAGGAGAGGCAAAAGAAGAGTCGCAAATTTTTCAATTTTTCTTCCTCGTTTTCGGCCACCATTTTTCCATTTTTGATTACGTTTTTCGCCATCTGTCGGTACCTAGTGCAACACAAGGTCTGGGACATATCGGGGACTTAAACCGCAAACAGTTCACATTTTTCGGAACACGGAAATGGGACTTGGCGGGTAATTTAAATTTTTAGGATTCTTCCGACGTTTTGGGCCACCGTTCCCCCATTTTTGATCCGATTTTAATTTTGTTTGCATTTTTGAGCATCTGTTGAGCTCCCCTTTCGTTTGCGGTAAAAATTAGAAAATCGAGAATTTTTACTGTTCAAAAAAAAAGCCATGGTTAACCTTGCCTTTTTTTAGGGTCATTTTTTGAAATTCTCTCACAGTAGTCCGATTTTGACCAGTGACCACTTAAATTAAAGGTACGGGAGTCTCCTTTTCAAATCAGAAAACAGATTTGAAAAATTCGAAAATTTGCGGCCAGGAGAGGCAAAAGAAGAGTCGCAAATTTTTCAATTTTTCTTCCTCGTTTTCGGCCACCATTTTTCCATTTTTGATTACGTTTTTCGCCATCTGTCGGTACCTAGTGCAACACAAGGTCTGGGACATATCGGGGACTTAAACCGCAAACAGTTCACATTTTTCGGAACACGGAAATGGGACTTGGCGGGTAATTTAAATTTTTAGGATTCTTCCGACGTTTTGGGCCACCGTTCCCCCATTTTTGATCCGATTTTAATTTTGTTTGCATTTTTGAGCATCTGTTGAGCTCCCCTTTCGTTTGCGGTAAAAATTAGAAAATCGAGAATTTTTACTGTTCAAAAAAAAAGCCATGGTTAACCTTGCCTTTTTTTAGGGTCATTTTTTGAAATTCTCTCACAGTAGTCCGATTTTGACCAGTGACCACTTAAATTAAAGGTACGGGAGTCTCCTTTTCAAATCAGAAAACAGATTTGAAAAATTCGAAAATTTGCGGCCAGGAGAGGCAAAAGAAGAGTCGTAAATTTTTCAATTTTTCTTCCTCGTTTTCGGCCACCGTTCCCCCATTTTTGATCCGATTTTAATTTTGTTTGCATTTTTGAGCATCTGTTGAGCTCCCCTTTCGTTTGCGGTAAAAATTAGAAAATCGAGAATTTTTACTGTTCAAAAAAAAAGCCATGGTTAACCTTGCCTTTTTTTAGGGTCATTTTTTGAAATTCTCTCACAGTGGTCCGATTTTGACCAGTGACCACTTAAATTAAAGGTACGGGAGTCTCCTTTTCAAATCAGAAAACAGATTTAAAAAATTCGAAAATTTGCGGCCAGGAGAGGCAAAAGAAGAGTCGCAAATTTTTCAATTTTTCTTCCTCGTTTTCGGCCACCATTTTTCCATTTTTGATTACGTTTTTCGCCATCTGTCGGTACCTAGTGCAACACAAGGTCTGGGACATATCGGGGACTTAAACCGCAAACAGTTCACATTTTTCGGAACACGGAAATGGGACTTGGCGGGTAATTTAAATTTTTAGGATTCTTCCGACGTTTTGGGCCACCGTTCCCCCATTTTTGATCCGATTTTAATTTTGTTTGCATTTTTGAGCATCTGTTGAGCTCCCCTTTCGTTTGCGGTAAAAATTAGAAAATCGAGAATTTTTACTGTTCAAAAAAAAAGCCATGGTTAACCTTGCCTTTTTTTAGGGTCATTTTTTGAAATTCTCTCACAGTAGTCCGATTTTGACCAGTGACCACTTAAATTAAAGGTACGGGAGTCTCCTTTTCAAATCAGAAAACAGATTTGAAAAATTCGAAAATTTGCGGCCAGGAGAGGCAAAAGAAGAGTCGTAAATTTTTCAATTTTTCTTCCTCGTTTTCGGCCACCGTTCCCCCATTTTTGATCCGATTTTAATTTTGTTTGCATTTTTGAGCATCTGTTGAGCTCCCCTTTCGTTTGCGGTAAAAATTAGAAAATCGAGAATTTTTACTGTTCAAAAAAAAAGCCATGGTTAACCTTGCCTTTTTTTAGGGTCATTTTTTGAAATTCTCTCACAGTGGTCCGATTTTGACCAGTGACCACTTAAATTAAAGGTACGGGAGTCTCCTTTTCAAATCAGAAAACAGATTTAAAAAATTCGAAAATTTGCGGCCAGGAGAGGCAAAAGAAGAGTCGCAAATTTTTCAATTTTTCTTCCTCGTTTTCGGCCACCATTTTTCCATTTTTGATTACGTTTTTCGCCATCTGTCGGTACCTAGTGCAACACAAGGTCTGGGACATATCGGGGACTTAAACCGCAAACAGTTCACATTTTTCGGAACACGGAAATGGGACTTGGCGGGTAATTTAAATTTTTAGGATTCTTCCGACGTTTTGGGCCACCGTTCCCCCATTTTTGATCCGATTTTAATTTTGTTTGCATTTTTGAGCATCTGTTGAGCTCCCCTTTCGTTTGCGGTAAAAATTAGAAAATCGAGAATTTTTACTGTTCAAAAAAAAAGCCATGGTTAACCTTGCCTTTTTTTAGGGTCATTTTTTGAAATTCTCTCACAGTAGTCCGATTTTGACCAGTGACCACTTAAATTAAAGGTACGGGAGTCTCCTTTTCAAATCAGAAAACAGATTTGAAAAATTCGAAAATTTGCGGCCAGGAGAGGCAAAAGAAGAGTCGCAAATTTTTCAATTTTTCTTCCTCGTTTTCGGCCACCATTTTTCCATTTTTGATTACGTTTTTCGCCATCTGTCGGTACCTAGTGCAACACAAGGTCTGGGACATATCGGGGACTTAAACCGCAAACAGTTCACATTTTTCGGAACACGGAAATGGGACTTGGCGGGTAATTTAAATTTTTAGGATTCTTCCGACGTTTTGGGCCACCGTTCCCCCATTTTTGATCCGATTTTAATTTTGTTTGCATTTTTGAGCATCTGTTGAGCTCCCCTTTCGTTTGCGGTAAAAATTAGAAAATCGAGAATTTTTACTGTTCAAAAAAAAAGCCATGGTTAACCTTGCCTTTTTTTAGGGTCATTTTTTGAAATTCTCTCACAGTAGTCCGATTTTGACCAGTGACCACTTAAATTAAAGGTACGGGAGTCTCCTTTTCAAATCAGAAAACAGATTTGAAAAATTCGAAAATTTGCGGCCAGGAGAGGCAAAAGAAGAGTCGTAAATTTTTCAATTTTTCTTCCTCGTTTTCGGCCACCGTTCCCCCATTTTTGATCCGATTTTAATTTTGTTTGCATTTTTGAGCATCTGTTGAGCTCCCCTTTCGTTTGCGGTAAAAATTAGAAAATCGAGAATTTTTACTGTTCAAAAAAAAAGCCATGGTTAACCTTGCCTTTTTTTAGGGTCATTTTTTGAAATTCTCTCACAGTGGTCCGATTTTGACCAGTGACCACTTAAATTAAAGGTACGGGAGTCTCCTTTTCAAATCAGAAAACAGATTTAAAAAATTCGAAAATTTGCGGCCAGGAGAGGCAAAAGAAGAGTCGCAAATTTTTCAATTTTTCTTCCTCGTTTTCGGCCACCATTTTTCCATTTTTGATTACGTTTTTCGCCATCTGTCGGTACCTAGTGCAACACAAGGTCTGGGACATATCGGGGACTTAAACCGCAAACAGTTCACATTTTTCGGAACACGGAAATGGGACTTGGCGGGTAATTTAAATTTTTAGGATTCTTCCGACGTTTTGGGCCACCGTTCCCCCATTTTTGATCCGATTTTAATTTTGTTTGCATTTTTGAGCATCTGTTGAGCTCCCCTTTCGTTTGCGGTAAAAATTAGAAAATCGAGAATTTTTACTGTTCAAAAAAAAAGCCATGGTTAACCTTGCCTTTTTTTAGGGTCATTTTTTGAAATTCTCTCACAGTAGTCCGATTTTGACCAGTGACCACTTAAATTAAAGGTACGGGAGTCTCCTTTTCAAATCAGAAAACAGATTTGAAAAATTCGAAAATTTGCGGCCAGGAGAGGCAAAAGAAGAGTCGTAAATTTTTCAATTTTTCTTCCTCGTTTTCGGCCACCGTTCCCCCATTTTTGATCCGATTTTAATTTTGTTTGCATTTTTGAGCATCTGTTGAGCTCCCCTTTCGTTTGCGGTAAAAATTAGAAAATCGAGAATTTTTACTGTTCAAAAAAAAAGCCATGGTTAACCTTGCCTTTTTTTAGGGTCATTTTTTGAAATTCTCTCACAGTGGTCCGATTTTGACCAGTGACCACTTAAATTAAAGGTACGGGAGTCTCCTTTTCAAATCAGAAAACAGATTTAAAAAATTCGAAAATTTGCGGCCAGGAGAGGCAAAAGAAGAGTCGCAAATTTTTCAATTTTTCTTCCTCGTTTTCGGCCACCATTTTTCCATTTTTGATTACGTTTTTCGCCATCTGTCGGTACCTAGTGCAACACAAGGTCTGGGACATATCGGGGACTTAAACCGCAAACAGTTCACATTTTTCGGAACACGGAAATGGGACTTGGCGGGTAATTTAAATTTTTAGGATTCTTCCGACGTTTTGGGCCACCGTTCCCCCATTTTTGATCCGATTTTAATTTTGTTTGCATTTTTGAGCATCTGTTGAGCTCCCCTTTCGTTTGCGGTAAAAATTAGAAAATCGAGAATTTTTACTGTTCAAAAAAAAAGCCATGGTTAACCTTGCCTTTTTTTAGGGTCATTTTTTGAAATTCTCTCACAGTAGTCCGATTTTGACCAGTGACCACTTAAATTAAAGGTACGGGAGTCTCCTTTTCAAATCAGAAAACAGATTTGAAAAATTCGAAAATTTGCGGCCAGGAGAGGCAAAAGAAGAGTCGCAAATTTTTCAATTTTTCTTCCTCGTTTTCGGCCACCATTTTTCCATTTTTGATTACGTTTTTCGCCATCTGTCGGTACCTAGTGCAACACAAGGTCTGGGACATATCGGGGACTTAAACCGCAAACAGTTCACATTTTTCGGAACACGGAAATGGGACTTGGCGGGTAATTTAAATTTTTAGGATTCTTCCGACGTTTTGGGCCACCGTTCCCCCATTTTTGATCCGATTTTAATTTTGTTTGCATTTTTGAGCATCTGTTGAGCTCCCCTTTCGTTTGCGGTAAAAATTAGAAAATCGAGAATTTTTACTGTTCAAAAAAAAAGCCATGGTTAACCTTGCCTTTTTTTAGGGTCATTTTTTGAAATTCTCTCACAGTAGTCCGATTTTGACCAGTGACCACTTAAATTAAAGGTACGGGAGTCTCCTTTTCAAATCAGAAAACAGATTTGAAAAATTCGAAAATTTGCGGCCAGGAGAGGCAAAAGAAGAGTCGTAAATTTTTCAATTTTTCTTCCTCGTTTTCGGCCACCGTTCCCCCATTTTTGATCCGATTTTAATTTTGTTTGCATTTTTGAGCATCTGTTGAGCTCCCCTTTCGTTTGCGGTAAAAATTAGAAAATCGAGAATTTTTACTGTTCAAAAAAAAAGCCATGGTTAACCTTGCCTTTTTTTAGGGTCATTTTTTGAAATTCTCTCACAGTGGTCCGATTTTGACCAGTGACCACTTAAATTAAAGGTACGGGAGTCTCCTTTTCAAATCAGAAAACAGATTTAAAAAATTCGAAAATTTGCGGCCAGGAGAGGCAAAAGAAGAGTCGCAAATTTTTCAATTTTTCTTCCTCGTTTTCGGCCACCATTTTTCCATTTTTGATTACGTTTTTCGCCATCTGTCGGTACCTAGTGCAACACAAGGTCTGGGACATATCGGGGACTTAAACCGCAAACAGTTCACATTTTTCGGAACACGGAAATGGGACTTGGCGGGTAATTTAAATTTTTAGGATTCTTCCGACGTTTTGGGCCACCGTTCCCCCATTTTTGATCCGATTTTAATTTTGTTTGCATTTTTGAGCATCTGTTGAGCTCCCCTTTCGTTTGCGGTAAAAATTAGAAAATCGAGAATTTTTACTGTTCAAAAAAAAAGCCATGGTTAACCTTGCCTTTTTTTAGGGTCATTTTTTGAAATTCTCTCACAGTAGTCCGATTTTGACCAGTGACCACTTAAATTAAAGGTACGGGAGTCTCCTTTTCAAATCAGAAAACAGATTTGAAAAATTCGAAAATTTGCGGCCAGGAGAGGCAAAAGAAGAGTCGCAAATTTTTCAATTTTTCTTCCTCGTTTTCGGCCACCATTTTTCCATTTTTGATTACGTTTTTCGCCATCTGTCGGTACCTAGTGCAACACAAGGTCTGGGACATATCGGGGACTTAAACCGCAAACAGTTCACATTTTTCGGAACACGGAAATGGGACTTGGCGGGTAATTTAAATTTTTAGGATTCTTCCGACGTTTTGGGCCACCGTTCCCCCATTTTTGATCCGATTTTAATTTTGTTTGCATTTTTGAGCATCTGTTGAGCTCCCCTTTCGTTTGCGGTAAAAATTAGAAAATCGAGAATTTTTACTGTTCAAAAAAAAAGCCATGGTTAACCTTGCCTTTTTTTAGGGTCATTTTTTGAAATTCTCTCACAGTAGTCCGATTTTGACCAGTGACCACTTAAATTAAAGGTACGGGAGTCTCCTTTTCAAATCAGAAAACAGATTTGAAAAATTCGAAAATTTGCGGCCAGGAGAGGCAAAAGAAGAGTCGTAAATTTTTCAATTTTTCTTCCTCGTTTTCGGCCACCGTTCCCCCATTTTTGATCCGATTTTAATTTTGTTTGCATTTTTGAGCATCTGTTGAGCTCCCCTTTCGTTTGCGGTAAAAATTAGAAAATCGAGAATTTTTACTGTTCAAAAAAAAAGCCATGGTTAACCTTGCCTTTTTTTAGGGTCATTTTTTGAAATTCTCTCACAGTGGTCCGATTTTGACCAGTGACCACTTAAATTAAAGGTACGGGAGTCTCCTTTTCAAATCAGAAAACAGATTTAAAACATTCGAAAATTTGCGGCCAGGAGAGGCAAAAGAAGAGTCGCAAATTTTTCAATTTTTCTTCCTCGTTTTCGGCCACCATTTTTCCATTTTTGATTACGTTTTTCGCCATCTGTCAGTACCTAGTGCGACACAAGGTCTGGGACATATCGGGGACTTAAACCGCAAACAGTTCACATTTTTCGGAACACGGAAATAGGACTTGGCGGGTAATTTAAATTTTTAGGATTCTTCCGACGTTTTGGGCCACCATTCCCCCATTTTTGATCCGATTTTAATTTTGTTTGCATTTTTGAGCATCTGTTGAGCTCCCCTTTCGTTTGCGGTAAAAATTAGAAAATCGAGAATTTTTACTGTTCAAAAAAAAAGCCATGGTTAACCTTGCCTTTTTTTAGGGTCATTTTTTGAAATTCTCTCACAGTGGTCCGATTTTGACCAGTGACCACTTAAATTAAAGGTACGGAAGTCTCCTTTTCAAATCAGAAAACAGATTTAAAACATTCGAAAATTTGCGGCCAGGAGAGGCAAAAGAAGAGTCGCAAATTTTTCAATTTTTCTTCCTCGTTTTCGGCCACCATTTTTCCATTTTTGATTACGTTTTTCGCCATCTGTCGGTACCTAGTGCGACACAAGGTCTGGGACATATCGGGGACTTAAACCGCAAACAGTTCACATTTTTCGGAACACGGAAATGGGACTTGGCGGGTAATTTAAATTTTTAGGATTCTTCCGACGTTTTCGGCCACCGTTCCCCCATTTTTGATCCGATTTTAATTTTGTTTGCATTTTTGAGCATCTGTTGAGCTCCCCTTTCGTTTGCGGTAAAAATTAGAAAATCGAGAATTTTTACTGTTCAAAAAAAAAGCCATGGTTAACCTTGCCTTTTTTTAGGGTCATTTTTTGAAATTCTCTCACAGTGGTCCGATTTTGACCAGTGACCACTTAAATTAAAGGTACGGGAGTCTCCTTTTCAAATCAGAAAACAGATTTGAAAAATTCAAAAATTTGCGGCCAGGAGAGGCAAAAGAAGAGTCGCAAATTTTTCAATTTTTTTTCCACGTTTTCGGCCACCGTTCCCCCATTTTTGATCCGATTTTAATTTTGTTTGCATTTTTGAGCATCTGTTGAGCTCCCCTTTCGTTTGCGGTAAAAATTAGAAAATCGAGAATTTTTACTGTTCAAAAAAAAAGCCATGGTTAACCTTGCCTTTTTTTAGGGTCATTTTTTGAAATTCTCTCACAGTGGTCCGATTTTGACCAGTGACCACTTAAATTAAAGGTACGGGAGTCTCCTTTTCAAATCAGAAAACAGATTTAAAAAATTCGAAAATTTGCGGCCAGGAGAGGCAAAAGAAAAGTCGCAAATTTTTCAATTTTTCTTCCTCGTTTTCGGCCACCATTTTTCCATTTTTGATTACGTTTTTCGCCATCTGTCAGTACCTAGTGCGACACAAGGTCTGGGACATATCGGGGACTTAAACCGCAAACAGTTCACATTTTTCGGAACACGGAAATGGGACTTGGCGGGTAATTTAAATTTTTAGGATTCTTCCGACGTTTTGGGCCACCATTCCCCCATTTTTGATCCGATTTTAATTTTGTTTGCATTTTTGAGCATCTGTTGAGCTCCCCTTTCGTTTGCGGTAAAAATTAGAAAATCGAGAATTTTTACTGTTCAAAAAAAAAGCCATGGTTAACCTTGCCTTTTTTTAGGGTCATTTTTTGAAATTCTCTCACAGTGGTCCGATTTTGACCAGTGACCACTTAAATTAAAGGTACGGGAGTCTCCTTTTCAAATCAGAAAACAGATTTAAAAAATTCGAAAATTTGCGGCCAGGAGAGGCAAAAGAAAAGTCGCAAATTTTTCAATTTTTCTTCCTCGTTTTCGGCCACCATTTTTCCATTTTTGATTACGTTTTTCGCCATCTGTCGGTACCTAGTGCAACACAAGGTCTGGGACATATCGGGGACTTAAACCGCAAACAGTTCACATTTTTCGGAACACGGAAATGGGACTTGGCGGGTAATTTAAATTTTTAGGATTCTTCCGACGTTTTGGGCCACCATTCCCCCATTTTTGATCCGATTTTAATTTTGTTTGCATTTTTGAGCATCTGTTGAGCTCCCCTTTCGTTTGCGGTAAAAATTAGAAAATCGAGAATTTTTACTGTTCAAAAAAAAAGCCATGGTTAACCTTGCCTTTTTTTAGGGTCATTTTTTGAAATTCTCTCACAGTAGTCCGATTTTGACCAGTGACCACTTAAATTAAAGGTACGGGAGTCTCCTTTTCAAATCAGAAAACAGATTTAAAACATTCGAAAATTTGCGGCCAGGAGAGGCAAAAGAAGAGTCGCAAATTTTTCAATTTTTCTTCCTCGTTTTCGGCCACCATTTTTCCATTTTTGATTACGTTTTTCGCCATCTGTCAGTACCTAGTGCGACACAAGGTCTGGGACATATCGGGGACTTAAACCGCAAACAGTTCACATTTTTCGGAACACGGAAATAGGACTTGGCGGGTAATTTAAATTTTTAGGATTCTTCCGACGTTTTGGGCCACCATTCCCCCATTTTTGATCCGATTTTAATTTTGTTTGCATTTTTGAGCATCTGTTGAGCTCCCCTTTCGTTTGCGGTAAAAATTAGAAAATCGAGAATTTTTACTGTTCAAAAAAAAAGCCATGGTTAACCTTGCCTTTTTTTAGGGTCATTTTTTGAAATTCTCTCACAGTGGTCCGATTTTGACCAGTGACCACTTAAATTAAAGGTACGGAAGTCTCCTTTTCAAATCAGAAAACAGATTTAAAACATTCGAAAATTTGCGGCCAGGAGAGGCAAAAGAAGAGTCGCAAATTTTTCAATTTTTCTTCCTCGTTTTCGGCCACCATTTTTCCATTTTTGATTACGTTTTTCGCCATCTGTCAGTACCTAGTGCGACACAAGGTCTGGGACATATCGGGGACTTAAACCGCAAACAGTTCACATTTTTCGGAACACGGAAATAGGACTTGGCGGGTAATTTAAATTTTTAGGATTCTTCCGACGTTTTGGGCCACCATTCCCCCATTTTTGATCCGATTTTAATTTTGTTTGCATTTTTGAGCATCTGTTGAGCTCCCCTTTCGTTTGCGGTAAAAATTAGAAAATCGAGAATTTTTACTGTTCAAAAAAAAAGCCATGGTTAACCTTGCCTTTTTTTAGGGTCATTTTTTGAAATTCTCTCACAGTGGTCCGATTTTGACCAGTGACCACTTAAATTAAAGGTACGGGAGTCTCCTTTTCAAATCAGAAAACAGATTTAAAACATTCGAAAATTTGCGGCCAGGAGAGGCAAAAGAAGAGTCGCAAATTTTTCAATTTTTCTTCCTCGTTTTCGGCCACCATTTTTCCATTTTTGATTACGTTTTTCGCCATCTGTCGGTACCTAGTGCGACACAAGGTCTGGGACATATCGGGGACTTAAACCGCAAACAGTTCACATTTTTCGGAACACGGAAATGGGACTTGGCGGGTAATTTAAATTTTTAGGATTCTTCCGACGTTTTCGGCCACCGTTCCCCCATTTTTGATCCGATTTTAATTTTGTTTGCATTTTTGAGCATCTGTTGAGCTCCCCTTTCGTTTGCGGTAAAAATTAGAAAATCGAGAATTTTTACTGTTCAAAAAAAAAGCCATGGTTAACCTTGCCTTTTTTTAGGGTCATTTTTTGAAATTCTCTCACAGTGGTCCGATTTTGACCAGTGACCACTTAAATTAAAGGTACGGGAGTCTCCTTTTCAAATCAGAAAACAGATTTAAAACATTCGAAAATTTGCGGCCAGGAGAGGCAAAAGAAGAGTCGCAAATTTTTCAATTTTTCTTCCTCGTTTTCGGCCACCATTTTTCCATTTTTGATTACGTTTTTCGCCATCTGTCAGTACCTAGTGCGACACAAGGTCTGGGACATATCGGGGACTTAAACCGCAAACAGTTCACATTTTTCGGAACACGGAAATAGGACTTGGCGGGTAATTTAAATTTTTAGGATTCTTCCGACGTTTTGGGCCACCATTCCCCCATTTTTGATCCGATTTTAATTTTGTTTGCATTTTTGAGCATCTGTTGAGCTCCCCTTTCGTTTGCGGTAAAAATTAGAAAATCGAGAATTTTTACTGTTCAAAAAAAAAGCCATGGTTAACCTTGCCTTTTTTTAGGGTCATTTTTTGAAATTCTCTCACAGTAGTCCGATTTTGACCAGTGACCACTTAAATTAAAGGTACGGGAGTCTCCTTTTCAAATCAGAAAACAGATTTGAAAAATTCGAAAATTTGCGGCCAGGAGAGGCAAAAGAAGAGTCGTAAATTTTTCAATTTTTCTTCCTCGTTTTCGGCCACCGTTCCCCCATTTTTGATCCGATTTTAATTTTGTTTGCATTTTTGAGCATCTGTTGAGCTCCCCTTTCGTTTGCGGTAAAAATTAGAAAATCGAGAATTTTTACTGTTCAAAAAAAAAGCCATGGTTAACCTTGCCTTTTTTTAGGGTCATTTTTTGAAATTCTCTCACAGTAGTCCGATTTTGACCAGTGACCACTTAAATTAAAGGTACGGGAGTCTCCTTTTCAAATCAGAAAACAGATTTAAAACATTCGAAAATTTGCGGCCAGGAGAGGCAAAAGAAGAGTCGCAAATTTTTCAATTTTTCTTCCTCGTTTTCGGCCACCATTTTTCCATTTTTGATTACGTTTTTCGCCATCTGTCAGTACCTAGTGCGACACAAGGTCTGGGACATATCGGGGACTTAAACCGCAAACAGTTCACATTTTTCGGAACACGGAAATAGGACTTGGCGGGTAATTTAAATTTTTAGGATTCTTCCGACGTTTTGGGCCACCATTCCCCCATTTTTGATCCGATTTTAATTTTGTTTGCATTTTTGAGCATCTGTTGAGCTCCCCTTTCGTTTGCGGTAAAAATTAGAAAATCGAGAATTTTTACTGTTCAAAAAAAAAGCCATGGTTAACCTTGCCTTTTTTTAGGGTCATTTTTTGAAATTCTCTCACAGTGGTCCGATTTTGACCAGTGACCACTTAAATTAAAGGTACGGGAGTCTCCTTTTCAAATCAGAAAACAGATTTGAAAAATTCGAAAATTTGCGGCCAGGAGAGGCAAAAGAAGAGTCGTAAATTTTTCAATTTTTCTTCCTCGTTTTCGGCCACCGTTCCCCCATTTTTGATCCGATTTTAATTTTGTTTGCATTTTTGAGCATCTGTTGAGCTCCCCTTTCGTTTGCGGTAAAAATTAGAAAATCGAGAATTTTTACTGTTCAAAAAAAAAGCCATGGTTAACCTTGCCTTTTTTTAGGGTCATTTTTTGAAATTCTCTCACAGTGGTCCGATTTTGACCAGTGACCACTTAAATTAAAGGTACGGAAGTCTCCTTTTCAAATCAGAAAACAGATTTAAAACATTCGAAAATTTGCGGCCAGGAGAGGCAAAAGAAGAGTCGCAAATTTTTCAATTTTTCTTCCTCGTTTTCGGCCACCATTTTTCCATTTTTGATTACGTTTTTCGCCATCTGTCAGTACCTAGTGCGACACAAGGTCTGGGACATATCGGGGACTTAAACCGCAAACAGTTCACATTTTTCGGAACACGGAAATAGGACTTGGCGGGTAATTTAAATTTTTAGGATTCTTCCGACGTTTTGGGCCACCATTCCCCCATTTTTGATCCGATTTTAATTTTGTTTGCATTTTTGAGCATCTGTTGAGCTCCCCTTTCGTTTGCGGTAAAAATTAGAAAATCGAGAATTTTTACTGTTCAAAAAAAAAGCCATGGTTAACCTTGCCTTTTTTTAGGGTCATTTTTTGAAATTCTCTCACAGTGGTCCGATTTTGACCAGTGACCACTTAAATTAAAGGTACGGGAGTCTCCTTTTCAAATCAGAAAACAGATTTAAAACATTCGAAAATTTGCGGCCAGGAGAGGCAAAAGAAGAGTCGCAAATTTTTCAATTTTTCTTCCTCGTTTTCGGCCACCATTTTTCCATTTTTGATTACGTTTTTCGCCATCTGTCAGTACCTAGTGCGACACAAGGTCTGGGACATATCGGGGACTTAAACCGCAAACAGTTCACATTTTTCGGAACACGGAAATAGGACTTGGCGGGTAATTTAAATTTTTAGGATTCTTCCGACGTTTTGGGCCACCATTCCCCCATTTTTGATCCGATTTTAATTTTGTTTGCATTTTTGAGCATCTGTTGAGCTCCCCTTTCGTTTGCGGTAAAAATTAGAAAATCGAGAATTTTTACTGTTCAAAAAAAAAGCCATGGTTAACCTTGCCTTTTTTTAGGGTCATTTTTTGAAATTCTCTCACAGTGGTCCGATTTTGACCAGTGACCACTTAAATTAAAGGTACGGGAGTCTCCTTTTCAAATCAGAAAACAGATTTAAAAAATTCGAAAATTTGCGGCCAGGAGAGGCAAAAGAAAAGTCGCAAATTTTTCAATTTTTCTTCCTCGTTTTCGGCCACCATTTTTCCATTTTTGATTACGTTTTTCGCCATCTGTCGGTACCTAGTGCAACACAAGGTCTGGGACATATCGGGGACTTAAACCGCAAACAGTTCACATTTTTCGGAACACGGAAATGGGACTTGGCGGGTAATTTAAATTTTTAGGATTCTTCCGACGTTTTGGGCCACCATTCCCCCATTTTTGATCCGATTTTAATTTTGTTTGCATTTTTGAGCATCTGTTGAGCTCCCCTTTCGTTTGCGGTAAAAATTAGAAAATCGAGAATTTTTACTGTTCAAAAAAAAAGCCATGGTTAACCTTGCCTTTTTTTAGGGTCATTTTTTGAAATTCTCTCACAGTGGTCCGATTTTGACCAGTGACCACTTAAATTAAAGGTACGGGAGTCTCCTTTTCAAATCAGAAAACAGATTTAAAAAATTCGAAAATTTGCGGCCAGGAGAGGCAAAAGAAAAGTCGCAAATTTTTCAATTTTTCTTCCTCGTTTTCGGCCACCATTTTTCCATTTTTGATTACGTTTTTCGCCATCTGTCGGTACCTAGTGCAACACAAGGTCTGGGACATATCGGGGACTTAAACCGCAAACAGTTCACATTTTTCGGAACACGGAAATGGGACTTGGCGGGTAATTTAAATTTTTAGGATTCTTCCGACGTTTTGGGCCACCATTCCCCCATTTTTGATCCGATTTTAATTTTGTTTGCATTTTTGAGCATCTGTTGAGCTCCCCTTTCGTTTGCGGTAAAAATTAGAAAATCGAGAATTTTTACTGTTCAAAAAAAAAGCCATGGTTAACCTTGCCTTTTTTTAGGGTCATTTTTTGAAATTCTCTCACAGTAGTCCGATTTTGACCAGTGACCACTTAAATTAAAGGTACGGGAGTCTCCTTTTCAAATCAGAAAACAGATTTAAAACATTCGAAAATTTGCGGCCAGGAGAGGCAAAAGAAGAGTCGCAAATTTTTCAATTTTTCTTCCTCGTTTTCGGCCACCATTTTTCCATTTTTGATTACGTTTTTCGCCATCTGTCAGTACCTAGTGCGACACAAGGTCTGGGACATATCGGGGACTTAAACCGCAAACAGTTCACATTTTTCGGAACACGGAAATAGGACTTGGCGGGTAATTTAAATTTTTAGGATTCTTCCGACGTTTTGGGCCACCATTCCCCCATTTTTGATCCGATTTTAATTTTGTTTGCATTTTTGAGCATCTGTTGAGCTCCCCTTTCGTTTGCGGTAAAAATTAGAAAATCGAGAATTTTTACTGTTCAAAAAAAAAGCCATGGTTAACCTTGCCTTTTTTTAGGGTCATTTTTTGAAATTCTCTCACAGTGGTCCGATTTTGACCAGTGACCACTTAAATTAAAGGTACGGAAGTCTCCTTTTCAAATCAGAAAACAGATTTAAAACATTCGAAAATTTGCGGCCAGGAGAGGCAAAAGAAGAGTCGCAAATTTTTCAATTTTTCTTCCTCGTTTTCGGCCACCATTTTTCCATTTTTGATTACGTTTTTCGCCATCTGTCAGTACCTAGTGCGACACAAGGTCTGGGACATATCGGGGACTTAAACCGCAAACAGTTCACATTTTTCGGAACACGGAAATAGGACTTGGCGGGTAATTTAAATTTTTAGGATTCTTCCGACGTTTTGGGCCACCATTCCCCCATTTTTGATCCGATTTTAATTTTGTTTGCATTTTTGAGCATCTGTTGAGCTCCCCTTTCGTTTGCGGTAAAAATTAGAAAATCGAGAATTTTTACTGTTCAAAAAAAAAGCCATGGTTAACCTTGCCTTTTTTTAGGGTCATTTTTTGAAATTCTCTCACAGTGGTCCGATTTTGACCAGTGACCACTTAAATTAAAGGTACGGGAGTCTCCTTTTCAAATCAGAAAACAGATTTAAAACATTCGAAAATTTGCGGCCAGGAGAGGCAAAAGAAGAGTCGCAAATTTTTCAATTTTTCTTCCTCGTTTTCGGCCACCATTTTTCCATTTTTGATTACGTTTTTCGCCATCTGTCGGTACCTAGTGCGACACAAGGTCTGGGACATATCGGGGACTTAAACCGCAAACAGTTCACATTTTTCGGAACACGGAAATGGGACTTGGCGGGTAATTTAAATTTTTAGGATTCTTCCGACGTTTTCGGCCACCGTTCCCCCATTTTTGATCCGATTTTAATTTTGTTTGCATTTTTGAGCATCTGTTGAGCTCCCCTTTCGTTTGCGGTAAAAATTAGAAAATCGAGAATTTTTACTGTTCAAAAAAAAAGCCATGGTTAACCTTGCCTTTTTTTAGGGTCATTTTTTGAAATTCTCTCACAGTGGTCCGATTTTGACCAGTGACCACTTAAATTAAAGGTACGGGAGTCTCCTTTTCAAATCAGAAAACAGATTTAAAACATTCGAAAATTTGCGGCCAGGAGAGGCAAAAGAAGAGTCGCAAATTTTTCAATTTTTCTTCCTCGTTTTCGGCCACCATTTTTCCATTTTTGATTACGTTTTTCGCCATCTGTCAGTACCTAGTGCGACACAAGGTCTGGGACATATCGGGGACTTAAACCGCAAACAGTTCACATTTTTCGGAACACGGAAATAGGACTTGGCGGGTAATTTAAATTTTTAGGATTCTTCCGACGTTTTGGGCCACCATTCCCCCATTTTTGATCCGATTTTAATTTTGTTTGCATTTTTGAGCATCTGTTGAGCTCCCCTTTCGTTTGCGGTAAAAATTAGAAAATCGAGAATTTTTACTGTTCAAAAAAAAAGCCATGGTTAACCTTGCCTTTTTTTAGGGTCATTTTTTGAAATTCTCTCACAGTAGTCCGATTTTGACCAGTGACCACTTAAATTAAAGGTACGGGAGTCTCCTTTTCAAATCAGAAAACAGATTTGAAAAATTCGAAAATTTGCGGCCAGGAGAGGCAAAAGAAGAGTCGTAAATTTTTCAATTTTTCTTCCTCGTTTTCGGCCACCGTTCCCCCATTTTTGATCCGATTTTAATTTTGTTTGCATTTTTGAGCATCTGTTGAGCTCCCCTTTCGTTTGCGGTAAAAATTAGAAAATCGAGAATTTTTACTGTTCAAAAAAAAAGCCATGGTTAACCTTGCCTTTTTTTAGGGTCATTTTTTGAAATTCTCTCACAGTAGTCCGATTTTGACCAGTGACCACTTAAATTAAAGGTACGGGAGTCTCCTTTTCAAATCAGAAAACAGATTTAAAACATTCGAAAATTTGCGGCCAGGAGAGGCAAAAGAAGAGTCGCAAATTTTTCAATTTTTCTTCCTCGTTTTCGGCCACCATTTTTCCATTTTTGATTACGTTTTTCGCCATCTGTCAGTACCTAGTGCGACACAAGGTCTGGGACATATCGGGGACTTAAACCGCAAACAGTTCACATTTTTCGGAACACGGAAATAGGACTTGGCGGGTAATTTAAATTTTTAGGATTCTTCCGACGTTTTGGGCCACCATTCCCCCATTTTTGATCCGATTTTAATTTTGTTTGCATTTTTGAGCATCTGTTGAGCTCCCCTTTCGTTTGCGGTAAAAATTAGAAAATCGAGAATTTTTACTGTTCAAAAAAAAAGCCATGGTTAACCTTGCCTTTTTTTAGGGTCATTTTTTGAAATTCTCTCACAGTGGTCCGATTTTGACCAGTGACCACTTAAATTAAAGGTACGGGAGTCTCCTTTTCAAATCAGAAAACAGATTTGAAAAATTCGAAAATTTGCGGCCAGGAGAGGCAAAAGAAGAGTCGTAAATTTTTCAATTTTTCTTCCTCGTTTTCGGCCACCGTTCCCCCATTTTTGATCCGATTTTAATTTTGTTTGCATTTTTGAGCATCTGTTGAGCTCCCCTTTCGTTTGCGGTAAAAATTAGAAAATCGAGAATTTTTACTGTTCAAAAAAAAAGCCATGGTTAACCTTGCCTTTTTTTAGGGTCATTTTTTGAAATTCTCTCACAGTGGTCCGATTTTGACCAGTGACCACTTAAATTAAAGGTACGGAAGTCTCCTTTTCAAATCAGAAAACAGATTTAAAACATTCGAAAATTTGCGGCCAGGAGAGGCAAAAGAAGAGTCGCAAATTTTTCAATTTTTCTTCCTCGTTTTCGGCCACCATTTTTCCATTTTTGATTACGTTTTTCGCCATCTGTCAGTACCTAGTGCGACACAAGGTCTGGGACATATCGGGGACTTAAACCGCAAACAGTTCACATTTTTCGGAACACGGAAATAGGACTTGGCGGGTAATTTAAATTTTTAGGATTCTTCCGACGTTTTGGGCCACCATTCCCCCATTTTTGATCCGATTTTAATTTTGTTTGCATTTTTGAGCATCTGTTGAGCTCCCCTTTCGTTTGCGGTAAAAATTAGAAAATCGAGAATTTTTACTGTTCAAAAAAAAAGCCATGGTTAACCTTGCCTTTTTTTAGGGTCATTTTTTGAAATTCTCTCACAGTGGTCCGATTTTGACCAGTGACCACTTAAATTAAAGGTACGGGAGTCTCCTTTTCAAATCAGAAAACAGATTTAAAACATTCGAAAATTTGCGGCCAGGAGAGGCAAAAGAAGAGTCGCAAATTTTTCAATTTTTCTTCCTCGTTTTCGGCCACCATTTTTCCATTTTTGATTACGTTTTTCGCCATCTGTCAGTACCTAGTGCGACACAAGGTCTGGGACATATCGGGGACTTAAACCGCAAACAGTTCACATTTTTCGGAACACGGAAATAGGACTTGGCGGGTAATTTAAATTTTTAGGATTCTTCCGACGTTTTGGGCCACCATTCCCCCATTTTTGATCCGATTTTAATTTTGTTTGCATTTTTGAGCATCTGTTGAGCTCCCCTTTCGTTTGCGGTAAAAATTAGAAAATCGAGAATTTTTACTGTTCAAAAAAAAAGCCATGGTTAACCTTGCCTTTTTTTAGGGTCATTTTTTGAAATTCTCTCACAGTGGTCCGATTTTGACCAGTGACCACTTAAATTAAAGGTACGGGAGTCTCCTTTTCAAATCAGAAAACAGATTTAAAACATTCGAAAATTTGCGGCCAGGAGAGGCAAAAGAAGAGTCGCAAATTTTTCAATTTTTCTTCCTCGTTTTCGGCCACCATTTTTCCATTTTTGATTACGTTTTTCGCCATCTGTCAGTACCTAGTGCGACACAAGGTCTGGGACATATCGGGGACTTAAACCGCAAACAGTTCACATTTTTCGGAACACGGAAATAGGACTTGGCGGGTAATTTAAATTTTTAGGATTCTTCCGACGTTTTGGGCCACCATTCCCCCATTTTTGATCCGATTTTAATTTTGTTTGCATTTTTGAGCATCTGTTGAGCTCCCCTTTCGTTTGCGGTAAAAATTAGAAAATCGAGAATTTTTACTGTTCAAAAAAAAAGCCATGGTTAACCTTGCCTTTTTTTAGGGTCATTTTTTGAAATTCTCTCACAGTGGTCCGATTTTGACCAGTGACCACTTAAATTAAAGGTACGGGAGTCTCCTTTTCAAATCAGAAAACAGATTTGAAAAATTCGAAAATTTGCGGCCAGGAGAGGCAAAAGAAGAGTCGTAAATTTTTCAATTTTTCTTCCTCGTTTTCGGCCACCGTTCCCCCATTTTTGATCCGATTTTAATTTTGTTTGCATTTTTGAGCATCTGTTGAGCTCCCCTTTCGTTTGCGGTAAAAATTAGAAAATCGAGAATTTTTACTGTTCAAAAAAAAAGCCATGGTTAACCTTGCCTTTTTTTAGGGTCATTTTTTGAAATTCTCTCACAGTGGTCCGATTTTGACCAGTGACCACTTAAATTAAAGGTACGGGAGTCTCCTTTTCAAATCAGAAAACAGATTTGAAAAATTCGAAAATTTGCGGCCAGGAGAGGCAAAAGAAGAGTCGTAAATTTTTCAATTTTTCTTCCTCGTTTTCGGCCACCGTTCCCCCATTTTTGATCCGATTTTAATTTTGTTTGCATTTTTGAGCATCTGTTGAGCTCCCCTTTCGTTTGCGGTAAAAATTAGAAAATCGAGAATTTTTACTGTTCAAAAAAAAAGCCATGGTTAACCTTGCCTTTTTTTAGGGTCATTTTTTGAAATTCTCTCACAGTGGTCCGATTTTGACCAGTGACCACTTAAATTAAAGGTACGGGAGTCTCCTTTTCAAATCAGAAAACAGATTTGAAAAATTCGAAAATTTGCGGCCAGGAGAGGCAAAAGAAGAGTCGTAAATTTTTCAATTTTTCTTCCTCGTTTTCGGCCACCGTTCCCCCATTTTTGATCCGATTTTAATTTTGTTTGCATTTTTGAGCATCTGTTGAGCTCCCCTTTCGTTTGCGGTAAAAATTAGAAAATCGAGAATTTTTACTGTTCAAAAAAAAAGCCATGGTTAACCTTGCCTTTTTTTAGGGTCATTTTTTGAAATTCTCTCACAGTGGTCCGATTTTGACCAGTGACCACTTAAATTAAAGGTACGGGAGTCTCCTTTTCAAATCAGAAAACAGATTTGAAAAATTCGAAAATTTGCGGCCAGGAGAGGCAAAAGAAGAGTCGTAAATTTTTCAATTTTTCTTCCTCGTTTTCGGCCACCGTTCCCCCATTTTTGATCCGATTTTAATTTTGTTTGCATTTTTGAGCATCTGTTGAGCTCCCCTTTCGTTTGCGGTAAAAATTAGAAAATCGAGAATTTTTACTGTTCAAAAAAAAAGCCATGGTTAACCTTGCCTTTTTTTAGGGTCATTTTTTGAAATTCTCTCACAGTGGTCCGATTTTGACCAGTGACCACTTAAATTAAAGGTACGGGAGTCTCCTTTTCAAATCAGAAAACAGATTTAAAACATTCGAAAATTTGCGGCCAGGAGAGGCAAAAGAAGAGTCGCAAATTTTTCAATTTTTCTTCCTCGTTTTCGGCCACCATTTTTCCATTTTTGATTACGTTTTTCGCCATCTGTCAGTACCTAGTGCGACACAAGGTCTGGGACATATCGGGGACTTAAACCGCAAACAGTTCACATTTTTCGGAACACGGAAATAGGACTTGGCGGGTAATTTAAATTTTTAGGATTCTTCCGACGTTTTGGGCCACCATTCCCCCATTTTTGATCCGATTTTAATTTTGTTTGCATTTTTGAGCATCTGTTGAGCTCCCCTTTCGTTTGCGGTAAAAATTAGAAAATCGAGAATTTTTACTGTTCAAAAAAAAAGCCATGGTTAACCTTGCCTTTTTTTAGGGTCATTTTTTGAAATTCTCTCACAGTGGTCCGATTTTGACCAGTGACCACTTAAATTAAAGGTACGGAAGTCTCCTTTTCAAATCAGAAAACAGATTTAAAACATTCGAAAATTTGCGGCCAGGAGAGGCAAAAGAAGAGTCGCAAATTTTTCAATTTTTCTTCCTCGTTTTCGGCCACCATTTTTCCATTTTTGATTACGTTTTTCGCCATCTGTCAGTACCTAGTGCGACACAAGGTCTGGGACATATCGGGGACTTAAACCGCAAACAGTTCACATTTTTCGGAACACGGAAATAGGACTTGGCGGGTAATTTAAATTTTTAGGATTCTTCCGACGTTTTGGGCCACCATTCCCCCATTTTTGATCCGATTTTAATTTTGTTTGCATTTTTGAGCATCTGTTGAGCTCCCCTTTCGTTTGCGGTAAAAATTAGAAAATCGAGAATTTTTACTGTTCAAAAAAAAAGCCATGGTTAACCTTGCCTTTTTTTAGGGTCATTTTTTGAAATTCTCTCACAGTGGTCCGATTTTGACCAGTGACCACTTAAATTAAAGGTACGGAAGTCTCCTTTTCAAATCAGAAAACAGATTTAAAAAATTCGAAAATTTGCGGCCAGGAGAGGCAAAAGAAGAGTCGCAAATTTTTCAATTTTTCTTCCTCGTTTTCGGCCACCATTTTTCCATTTTTGATTACGTTTTTCGCCATCTGTCAGTACCTAGTGCGACACAAGGTCTGGGACATATCGGGGACTTAAACCGCAAACAGTTCACATTTTTCGGAACACGGAAATGGGACTTGGCGGGTAATTTAAATTTTTAGGATTCTTCCGACGTTTTCGGCCACCGTTCCCCCATTTTTGATCCGATTTTAATTTTGTTTGCATTTTTGAGCATCTGTTGAGCTCCCCTTTCGTTTGCGGTAAAAATTAGAAAATCGAGAATTTTTACTGTTCAAAAAAAAAGCCATGGTTAACCTTGGCTTTTTTTAGGGTCATTTTTTGAAATTCTCTCACAGTGGTCCGATTTTGACCAGTGACCACTTAAATTAAAGGTACGGGAGTCTCCTTTTCAAATCAGAAAACAGATTTAAAAAATTCGAAAATTTGCGGCCAGGAGAGGCAAAAGAAGAGTCGCAAATTTTTCAATTTTTCTTCCTCGTTTTCGGCCACCATTTTTCCATTTTTGATTACGTTTTTCGCCATCTGTCGGTACCTAGTGCAACACAAGGTCTGGGACATATCGGGGACTTAAACCGCAAACAGTTCACATTTTTCGGAACACGGAAATGGGACTTGGCGGGTAATTTAAATTTTTAGGATTCTTCCGACGTTTTGGGCCACCATTCCCCCATTTTTGATCCGATTTTAATTTTGTTTGCATTTTTGAGCATCTGTTGAGCTCCCCTTTCGTTTGCGGTAAAAATTAGAAAATCGAGAATTTTTACTGTTCAAAAAAAAAGCCATGGTTAACCTTGGCTTTTTTTAGGGTCATTTTTTGAAATTCTCTCACAGTGGTCCGATTTTGACCAGTGACCACTTAAATTAAAGGTACGGGAGTCTCCTTTTCAAATCAGAAAACAGATTTAAAAAATTCGAAAATTTGCGGCCAGGAGAGGCAAAAGAAAAGTCGCAAATTTTTCAATTTTTCTTCCTCGTTTTCGGCCACCATTTTTCCATTTTTGATTACGTTTTTCGCCATCTGTCGGTACCTAGTGCAACACAAGGTCTGGGACATATCGGGGACTTAAACCGCAAACAGTTCACATTTTTCGGAACACGGAAATGGGACTTGGCGGGTAATTTAAATTTTTAGGATTCTTCCGACGTTTTGGGCCACCATTCCCCCATTTTTGATCCGATTTTAATTTTGTTTGCATTTTTGAGCATCTGTTGAGCTCCCCTTTCGTTTGCGGTAAAAATTAGAAAATCGAGAATTTTTACTGTTCAAAAAAAAAGCCATGGTTAACCTTGGCTTTTTTTAGGGTCATTTTTTGAAATTCTCTCACAGTGGTCCGATTTTGACCAGTGACCACTTAAATTAAAGGTACGGGAGTCTCCTTTTCAAATCAGAAAACAGATTTGAAAAATTCGAAAATTTGCGGCCAGGAGAGGCAAAAGAAGAGTCGCAAATTTTTCAATTTTTTTTCCACGTTTTCGGCCACCGTTCCCCCATTTTTGATCCGATTTTAATTTTGTTTGCATTTTTGAGCATCTGTTGAGCTCCCCTTTCGTTTGCGGTAAAAATTAGAAAATCGAGAATTTTTACTGTTCAAAAAAAAAGCCATGGTTAACCTTGCCTTTTTTTAGGGTCATTTTTTGAAATTCTCTCACAGTGGTCCGATTTTGACCAGTGACCACTTAAATTAAAGGTACGGGAGTCTCCTTTTCAAATCAGAAAACAGATTTAAAACATTCGAAAATTTGCGGCCAGGAGAGGCAAAAGAAGAGTCGCAAATTTTTCAATTTTTCTTCCTCGTTTTCGGCCACCATTTTTCCATTTTTGATTACGTTTTTCGCCATCTGTCAGTACCTAGTGCGACACAAGGTCTGGGACATATCGGGGACTTAAACCGCAAACAGTTCACATTTTTCGGAACACGGAAATAGGACTTGGCGGGTAATTTAAATTTTTAGGATTCTTCCGACGTTTTGGGCCACCATTCCCCCATTTTTGATCCGATTTTAATTTTGTTTGCATTTTTGAGCATCTGTTGAGCTCCCCTTTCGTTTGCGGTAAAAATTAGAAAATCGAGAATTTTTACTGTTCAAAAAAAAAGCCATGGTTAACCTTGCCTTTTTTTAGGGTCATTTTTTGAAATTCTCTCACAGTGGTCCGATTTTGACCAGTGACCACTTAAATTAAAGGTACGGAAGTCTCCTTTTCAAATCAGAAAACAGATTTAAAAAATTCGAAAATTTGCGGCCAGGAGAGGCAAAAGAAGAGTCGCAAATTTTTCAATTTTTTTTCCACGTTTTCGGCCACCGTTCCCCCATTTTTGATCCGATTTTAATTTTGTTTGCATTTTTGAGCATCTGTTGAGCTCCCCTTTCGTTTGCGGTAAAAATTAGAAAATCGAGAATTTTTACTGTTCAAAAAAAAAGCCATGGTTAACCTTGCCTTTTTTTAGGGTCATTTTTTGAAATTCTCTCACAGTGGTCCGATTTTGACCAGTGACCACTTAAATTAAAGGTACGGAAGTCTCCTTTTCAAATCAGAAAACAGATTTAAAAAATTCGAAAATTTGCGGCCAGGAGAGGCAAAAGAAGAGTCGCAAATTTTTCAATTTTTCTTCCTCGTTTTCGGCCACCATTTTTCCATTTTTGATTACGTTTTTCGCCATCTGTCAGTACCTAGTGCGACACAAGGTCTGGGACATATCGGGGACTTAAACCGCAAACAGTTCACATTTTTCGGAACACGGAAATGGGACTTGGCGGGTAATTTAAATTTTTAGGATTCTTCCGACGTTTTGGGCCACCATTCCCCCATTTTTGATCCGATTTTAATTTTGTTTGCATTTTTGAGCATCTGTTGAGCTCCCCTTTCGTTTGCGGTAAAAATTAGAAAATCGAGAATTTTTACTGTTCAAAAAAAAAGCCATGGTTAACCTTGCCTTTTTTTAGGGTCATTTTTTGAAATTCTCTCACAGTGGTCCGATTTTGACCAGTGACCACTTAAATTAAAGGTACGGAAGTCTCCTTTTCAAATCAGAAAACAGATTTAAAAAATTCGAAAATTTGAGGCCAGGAGAGGCAAAAGAAGAGTCGCAAATTTTTCAATTTTTTTTCCACGTTTTCGGCCACCGTTCCCCCATTTTTGATCCGATTTTAATTTTGTTTGCATTTTTGAGCATCTGTTGAGCTCCCCTTTCGTTTGCGGTAAAAATTAGAAAATCGAGAATTTTTACTGTTCAAAAAAAAGCCATGGTTAACCTTGCCTTTTTTTAGGGTCATTTTTTGAAATTCTCTCACAGTGGTCCGATTTTGACCAGTGACCACTTAAATTAAAGGTACGGAAGTCTCCTTTTCAAATCAGAAAACAGATTTAAAAAATTCGAAAATTTGCGGCCAGGAGAGGCAAAAGAAGAGTCGCAAATTTTTCAATTTTTCTTCCTCGTTTTCGGCCACAATTTTTCCATTTTTGATTACGTTTTTCGCCATCTGTCAGTACCTAGTGCGACACAAGGTCTGGGACATATCGGGGACTTAAACCGCAAACAGTTCACATTTTTCGGAACACGGAAATAGGACTTGGCGGGTAATTTAAATTTTTAGGATTCTTCCGACGTTTTGGGCCACCATTCCCCCATTTTTGATCCGATTTTAATTTTGTTTGCATTTTTGAGCATCTGTTGAGCTCCCCTTTCGTTTGCGGTAAAAATTAGAAAATCGAGAATTTTTACTGTTCAAAAAAAAAGCCATGGTTAACCTTGCCTTTTTTTAGGGTCATTTTTTGAAATTCTCTCACAGTGGTCCGATTTTGACCAGTGACCACTTAAATTAAAGGTACGGGAGTCTCCTTTTCAAATCAGAAAACAGATTTAAAACATTCGAAAATTTGCGGCCAGGAGAGGCAAAAGAAGAGTCGCAAATTTTTCAATTTTTCTTCCTCGTTTTCGGCCACCATTTTTCCATTTTTGATTACGTTTTTCGCCATCTGTCAGTACCTAGTGCGACACAAGGTCTGGGACATATCGGGGACTTAAACCGCAAACAGTTCACATTTTTCGGAACACGGAAATAGGACTTGGCGGGTAATTTAAATTTTTAGGATTCTTCCGACGTTTTGGGCCACCATTCCCCCATTTTTGATCCGATTTTAATTTTGTTTGCATTTTTGAGCATCTGTTGAGCTCCCCTTTCGTTTGCGGTAAAAATTAGAAAATCGAGAATTTTTACTGTTCAAAAAAAAAGCCATGGTTAACCTTGCCTTTTTTTAGGGTCATTTTTTGAAATTCTCTCACAGTGGTCCGATTTTGACCAGTGACCACTTAAATTAAAGGTACGGAAGTCTCCTTTTCAAATCAGAAAACAGATTTAAAAAATTCGAAAATTTGCGGCCAGGAGAGGCAAAAGAAGAGTCGCAAATTTTTCAATTTTTCTTCCTCGTTTTCGGCCACCATTTTTCCATTTTTGATTACGTTTTTCGCCATCTGTCAGTACCTAGTGCGACACAAGGTCTGGGACATATCGGGGACTTAAACCGCAAACAGTTCACATTTTTCGGAACACGGAAATGGGACTTGGCGGGTAATTTAAATTTTTAGGATTCTTCCGACGTTTTGGGCCACCATTCCCCCATTTTTGATCCGATTTTAATTTTGTTTGCATTTTTGAGCATCTGTTGAGCTCCCCTTTCGTTTGCGGTAAAAATTAGAAAATCGAGAATTTTTACTGTTCAAAAAAAAAGCCATGGTTAACCTTGCCTTTTTTTAGGGTCATTTTTTGAAATTCTCTCACAGTGGTCCGATTTTGACCAGTGACCACTTAAATTAAAGGTACGGAAGTCTCCTTTTCAAATCAGAAAACAGATTTAAAAAATTCGAAAATTTGCGGCCAGGAGAGGCAAAAGAAGAGTCGCAAATTTTTCAATTTTTTTTCCACGTTTTCGGCCACCGTTCCCCCATTTTTGATCCGATTTTAATTTTGTTTGCATTTTTGAGCATCTGTTGAGCTCCCCTTTCGTTTGCGGTAAAAATTAGAAAATCGAGAATTTTTACTGTTCAAAAAAAAAGCCATGGTTAACCTTGCCTTTTTTTAGGGTCATTTTTTGAAATTCTCTCACAGTGGTCCGATTTTGACCAGTGACCACTTAAATTAAAGGTACGGAAGTCTCCTTTTCAAATCAGAAAACAGATTTAAAAAATTCGAAAATTTGCGGCCAGGAGAGGCAAAAGAAGAGTCGCAAATTTTTCAATTTTTTTTCCACGTTTTCGGCCACCGTTCCCCCATTTTTGATCCGATTTTAATTTTGTTTGCATTTTTGAGCATCTGTTGAGCTCCCCTTTCGTTTGCGGTAAAAATTAGAAAATCGAGAATTTTTACTGTTCAAAAAAAAAGCCATGGTTAACCTTGCCTTTTTTTAGGGTCATTTTTTGAAATTCTCTCACAGTGGTCCGATTTTGACCAGTGACCACTTAAATTAAAGGTACGGAAGTCTCCTTTTCAAATCAGAAAACAGATTTAAAAAATTCGAAAATTTGCGGCCAGGAGAGGCAAAAGAAGAGTCGCAAATTTTTCAATTTTTTTTCCACGTTTTCGGCCACCGTTCCCCCATTTTTGATCCGATTTTAATTTTGTTTGCATTTTTGAGCATCTGTTGAGCTCCCCTTTCGTTTGCGGTAAAAATTAGAAAATCGAGAATTTTTACTGTTCAAAAAAAAAGCCATGGTTAACCTTGCCTTTTTTTAGGGTCATTTTTTGAAATTCTCTCACAGTGGTCCGATTTTGACCAGCGACCACTTAAATTAAAGGTACGGAAGTCTCCTTTTCAAATCAGAAAACAGATTTAAAAAATTCGAAAATTTGCGGCCAGGAGAGGCAAAAGAAGAGTCGCAAATTTTTCAATTTTTCTTCCTCGTTTTCGGCCACCATTTTTCCATTTTTGATTACGTTTTTCGCCATCTGTCAGTACCTAGTGCGACACAAGGTCTGGGACATATCGGGGACTTAAACCGCAAACAGTTCACATTTTTCGGAACACGGAAATGGGACTTGGCGGGTAATTTAAATTTTTAGGATTCTTCCGACGTTTTGGGCCACCATTCCCCCATTTTTGATCCGATTTTAATTTTGTTTGCATTTTTGAGCATCTGTTGAGCTCCCCTTTCGTTTGCGGTAAAAATTAGAAAATCGAGAATTTTTACTGTTCAAAAAAAAAGCCATGGTTAACCTTGCCTTTTTTTAGGGTCATTTTTTGAAATTCTCTCACAGTGGTCCGATTTTGACCAGTGACCACTTAAATTAAAGGTACGGGAGTCTCCTTTTCAAATCAGAAAACAGATTTGAAAAATTCGAAAATTTGCGGCCAGGAGAGGCAAAAGAAGAGTCGCAAATTTTTCAATTTTTTTTCCACGTTTTCGGCCACCGTTCCCCCATTTTTGATCCGATTTTAATTTTGTTTGCATTTTTGAGCATCTGTTGAGCTCTCCTTTCGTTTGCGGTAAAAATTAGAAAATCGAGAATTTTTACTGTTCAAAAAAAAAGCCATGGTTAACCTTGCCTTTTTTTAGGGTCATTTTTTGAAATTCTCTCACAGTGGTCCGATTTTGACCAGTGACCACTTAAATTAAAGGTACGGGAGTCTCCTTTTCAAATCAGAAAACAGATTTAAAACATTCGAAAATTTGCGGCCAGGAGAGGCAAAAGAAGAGTCGCAAATTTTTCAATTTTTCTTCCTCGTTTTCGGCCACCATTTTTCCATTTTTGATTACGTTTTTCGCCATCTGTCAGTACCTAGTGCGACACAAGGTCTGGGACATATCGGGGACTTAAACCGCAAACAGTTCACATTTTTCGGAACACGGAAATGGGACTTGGCGGGTAATTTAAATTTTTAGGATTCTTCCGACGTTTTGGGCCACCATTCCCCCATTTTTGATCCGATTTTAATTTTGTTTGCATTTTTGAGCATCTGTTGAGCTCCCCTTTCGTTTGCGGTAAAAATTAGAAAATCGAGAATTTTTACTGTTCAAAAAAAAAGCCATGGTTAACCTTGCCTTTTTTTAGGGTCATTTTTTGAAATTCTCTCACAGTGGTCCGATTTTGACCAGTGACCACTTAAATTAAAGGTACGGAAGTCTCCTTTTCAAATCAGAAAACAGATTTAAAAAATTCGAAAATTTGCGGCCAGGAGAGGCAAAAGAAGAGTCGCAAATTTTTCAATTTTTTTTCCACGTTTTCGGCCACCGTTCCCCCATTTTTGATCCGATTTTAATTTTGTTTGCATTTTTGAGCATCTGTTGAGCTCCCCTTTCGTTTGCGGTAAAAATTAGAAAATCGAGAATTTTTACTGTTCAAAAAAAAAGCCATGGTTAACCTTGCCTTTTTTTAGGGTCATTTTTTGAAATTCTCTCACAGTGGTCCGATTTTGACCAGTGACCACTTAAATTAAAGGTACGGAAGTCTCCTTTTCAAATCAGAAAACAGATTTAAAAAATTCGAAAATTTGCGGCCAGGAGAGGCAAAAGAAGAGTCGCAAATTTTTCAATTTTTTTTCCACGTTTTCGGCCACCGTTCCCCCATTTTTGATCCGATTTTAATTTTGTTTGCATTTTTGAGCATCTGTTGAGCTCCCCTTTCGTTTGCGGTAAAAATTAGAAAATCGAGAATTTTTACTGTTCAAAAAAAAAGCCATGGTTAACCTTGCCTTTTTTTAGGGTCATTTTTTGAAATTCTCTCACAGTGGTCCGATTTTGACCAGCGACCACTTAAATTAAAGGTACGGAAGTCTCCTTTTCAAATCAGAAAACAGATTTAAAAAATTCGAAAATTTGCGGCCAGGAGAGGCAAAAGAAGAGTCGCAAATTTTTCAATTTTTCTTCCTCGTTTTCGGCCACCATTTTTCCATTTTTGATTACGTTTTTCGCCATCTGTCAGTACCTAGTGCGACACAAGGTCTGGGACATATCGGGGACTTAAACCGCAAACAGTTCACATTTTTCGGAACACGGAAATGGGACTTGGCGGGTAATTTAAATTTTTAGGATTCTTCCGACGTTTTGGGCCACCATTCCCCCATTTTTGATCCGATTTTAATTTTGTTTGCATTTTTGAGCATCTGTTGAGCTCCCCTTTCGTTTGCGGTAAAAATTAGAAAATCGAGAATTTTTACTGTTCAAAAAAAAAGCCATGGTTAACCTTGGCTTTTTTTAGGGTCATTTTTTGAAATTCTCTCACAGTGGTCCGATTTTGACCAGTGACCACTTAAATTAAAGGTACGGGAGTCTCCTTTTCAAATCAGAAAACAGATTTGAAAAATTCGAAAATTTGCGGCCAGGAGAGGCAAAAGAAGAGTCGCAAATTTTTCAATTTTTTTTCCACGTTTTCGGCCACCGTTCCCCCATTTTTGATCCGATTTTAATTTTGTTTGCATTTTTGAGCATCTGTTGAGCTCTCCTTTCGTTTGCGGTAAAAATTAGAAAATCGAGAATTTTTACTGTTCAAAAAAAAAGCCATGGTTAACCTTGCCTTTTTTTAGGGTCATTTTTTGAAATTCTCTCACAGTGGTCCGATTTTGACCAGTGACCACTTAAATTAAAGGTACGGGAGTCTCCTTTTCAAATCAGAAAACAGATTTAAAACATTCGAAAATTTGCGGCCAGGAGAGGCAAAAGAAGAGTCGCAAATTTTTCAATTTTTCTTCCTCGTTTTCGGCCACCATTTTTCCATTTTTGATTACGTTTTTCGCCATCTGTCAGTACCTAGTGCGACACAAGGTCTGGGACATATCGGGGACTTAAACCGCAAACAGTTCACATTTTTCGGAACACGGAAATGGGACTTGGCGGGTAATTTAAATTTTTAGGATTCTTCCGACGTTTTGGGCCACCATTCCCCCATTTTTGATCCGATTTTAATTTTGTTTGCATTTTTGAGCATCTGTTGAGCTCCCCTTTCGTTTGCGGTAAAAATTAGAAAATCGAGAATTTTTACTGTTCAAAAAAAAAGCCATGGTTAACCTTGCCTTTTTTTAGGGTCATTTTTTGAAATTCTCTCACAGTGGTCCGATTTTGACCAGTGACCACTTAAATTAAAGGTACGGAAGTCTCCTTTTCAAATCAGAAAACAGATTTAAAAAATTCGAAAATTTGCGGCCAGGAGAGGCAAAAGAAGAGTCGCAAATTTTTCAATTTTTCTTCCTCGTTTTCGGCCACCATTTTTCCATTTTTGATTACGTTTTTCGCCATCTGTCAGTACCTAGTGCGACACAAGGTCTGGGACATATCGGGGACTTAAACCGCAAACAGTTCACATTTTTCGGAACACGGAAATGGGACTTGGCGGGTAATTTAAATTTTTAGGATTCTTCCGACGTTTTGGGCCACCATTCCCCCATTTTTGATCCGATTTTAATTTTGTTTGCATTTTTGAGCATCTGTTGAGCTCCCCTTTCGTTTGCGGTAAAAATTAGAAAATCGAGAATTTTTACTGTTCAAAAAAAAAGCCATGGTTAACCTTGCCTTTTTTTAGGGTCATTTTTTGAAATTCTCTCACAGTGGTCCGATTTTGACCAGTGACCACTTAAATTAAAGGTACGGAAGTCTCCTTTTCAAATCAGAAAACAGATTTAAAAAATTCGAAAATTTGCGGCCAGGAGAGGCAAAAGAAGAGTCGCAAATTTTTCAATTTTTTTTCCACGTTTTCGGCCACCGTTCCCCCATTTTTGATCCGATTTTAATTTTGTTTGCATTTTTGAGCATCTGTTGAGCTCCCCTTTCGTTTGCGGTAAAAATTAGAAAATCGAGAATTTTTACTGTTCAAAAAAAAAGCCATGGTTAACCTTGCCTTTTTTTAGGGTCATTTTTTGAAATTCTCTCACAGTGGTCCGATTTTGACCAGCGACCACTTAAATTAAAGGTACGGAAGTCTCCTTTTCAAATCAGAAAACAGATTTAAAAAATTCGAAAATTTGCGGCCAGGAGAGGCAAAAGAAGAGTCGCAAATTTTTCAATTTTTCTTCCTCGTTTTCGGCCACCATTTTTCCATTTTTGATTACGTTTTTCGCCATCTGTCAGTACCTAGTGCGACACAAGGTCTGGGACATATCGGGGACTTAAACCGCAAACAGTTCACATTTTTCGGAACACGGAAATGGGACTTGGCGGGTAATTTAAATTTTTAGGATTCTTCCGACGTTTTGGGCCACCATTCCCCCATTTTTGATCCGATTTTAATTTTGTTTGCATTTTTGAGCATCTGTTGAGCTCCCCTTTCGTTTGCGGTAAAAATTAGAAAATCGAGAATTTTTACTGTTCAAAAAAAAAGCCATGGTTAACCTTGGCTTTTTTTAGGGTCATTTTTTGAAATTCTCTCACAGTGGTCCGATTTTGACCAGTGACCACTTAAATTAAAGGTACGGGAGTCTCCTTTTCAAATCAGAAAACAGATTTGAAAAATTCGAAAATTTGCGGCCAGGAGAGGCAAAAGAAGAGTCGCAAATTTTTCAATTTTTTTTCCACGTTTTCGGCCACCGTTCCCCCATTTTTGATCCGATTTTAATTTTGTTTGCATTTTTGAGCATCTGTTGAGCTCTCCTTTCGTTTGCGGTAAAAATTAGAAAATCGAGAATTTTTACTGTTCAAAAAAAAAGCCATGGTTAACCTTGCCTTTTTTTAGGGTCATTTTTTGAAATTCTCTCACAGTGGTCCGATTTTGACCAGTGACCACTTAAATTAAAGGTACGGGAGTCTCCTTTTCAAATCAGAAAACAGATTTAAAACATTCGAAAATTTGCGGCCAGGAGAGGCAAAAGAAGAGTCGCAAATTTTTCAATTTTTCTTCCTCGTTTTCGGCCACCATTTTTCCATTTTTGATTACGTTTTTCGCCATCTGTCAGTACCTAGTGCGACACAAGGTCTGGGACATATCGGGGACTTAAACCGCAAACAGTTCACATTTTTCGGAACACGGAAATGGGACTTGGCGGGTAATTTAAATTTTTAGGATTCTTCCGACGTTTTGGGCCACCATTCCCCCATTTTTGATCCGATTTTAATTTTGTTTGCATTTTTGAGCATCTGTTGAGCTCCCCTTTCGTTTGCGGTAAAAATTAGAAAATCGAGAATTTTTACTGTTCAAAAAAAAAGCCATGGTTAACCTTGGCTTTTTTTAGGGTCATTTTTTGAAATTCTCTCACAGTGGTCCGATTTTGACCAGTGACCACTTAAATTAAAGGTACGGGAGTCTCCTTTTCAAATCAGAAAACAGATTTGAAAAATTCGAAAATTTGCGGCCAGGAGAGGCAAAAGAAGAGTCGCAAATTTTTCAATTTTTTTTCCACGTTTTCGGCCACCGTTCCCCCATTTTTGATCCGATTTTAATTTTGTTTGCATTTTTGAGCATCTGTTGAGCTCTCCTTTCGTTTGCGGTAAAAATTAGAAAATCGAGAATTTTTACTGTTCAAAAAAAAAGCCATGGTTAACCTTGCCTTTTTTTAGGGTCATTTTTTGAAATTCTCTCACAGTGGTCCGATTTTGACCAGTGACCACTTAAATTAAAGGTACGGGAGTCTCCTTTTCAAATCAGAAAACAGATTTAAAACATTCGAAAATTTGCGGCCAGGAGAGGCAAAAGAAGAGTCGCAAATTTTTCAATTTTTCTTCCTCGTTTTCGGCCACCATTTTTCCATTTTTGATTACGTTTTTCGCCATCTGTCAGTACCTAGTGCGACACAAGGTCTGGGACATATCGGGGACTTAAACCGCAAACAGTTCACATTTTTCGGAACACGGAAATGGGACTTGGCGGGTAATTTAAATTTTTAGGATTCTTCCGACGTTTTGGGCCACCATTCCCCCATTTTTGATCCGATTTTAATTTTGTTTGCATTTTTGAGCATCTGTTGAGCTCCCCTTTCGTTTGCGGTAAAAATTAGAAAATCGAGAATTTTTACTGTTCAAAAAAAAAGCCATGGTTAACCTTGCCTTTTTTTAGGGTCATTTTTTGAAATTCTCTCACAGTGGTCCGATTTTGACCAGTGACCACTTAAATTAAAGGTACGGAAGTCTCCTTTTCAAATCAGAAAACAGATTTAAAAAATTCGAAAATTTGCGGCCAGGAGAGGCAAAAGAAGAGTCGCAAATTTTTCAATTTTTCTTCCTCGTTTTCGGCCACCATTTTTCCATTTTTGATTACGTTTTTCGCCATCTGTCAGTACCTAGTGCGACACAAGGTCTGGGACATATCGGGGACTTAAACCGCAAACAGTTCACATTTTTCGGAACACGGAAATGGGACTTGGCGGGTAATTTAAATTTTTAGGATTCTTCCGACGTTTTGGGCCACCATTCCCCCATTTTTGATCCGATTTTAATTTTGTTTGCATTTTTGAGCATCTGTTGAGCTCCCCTTTCGTTTGCGGTAAAAATTAGAAAATCGAGAATTTTTACTGTTCAAAAAAAAAGCCATGGTTAACCTTGCCTTTTTTTAGGGTCATTTTTTGAAATTCTCTCACAGTGGTCCGATTTTGACCAGTGACCACTTAAATTAAAGGTACGGGAGTCTCCTTTTCAAATCAGAAAACAGATTTAAAACATTCGAAAATTTGCGGCCAGGAGAGGCAAAAGAAGAGTCGCAAATTTTTCAATTTTTCTTCCTCGTTTTCGGCCACCATTTTTCCATTTTTGATTACGTTTTTCGCCATCTGTCAGTACCTAGTGCGACACAAGGTCTGGGACATATCGGGGACTTAAACCGCAAACAGTTCACATTTTTCGGAACACGGAAATAGGACTTGGCGGGTAATTTAAATTTTTAGGATTCTTCCGACGTTTTGGGCCACCATTCCCCCATTTTTGATCCGATTTTAATTTTGTTTGCATTTTTGAGCATCTGTTGAGCTCCCCTTTCGTTTGCGGTAAAAATTAGAAAATCGAGAATTTTTACTTTTCAAAAAAAAAGCCATGGTTAACCTTGCCTTTTTTTAGGGTCATTTTTTGAAATTCTCTCACAGTGGTCCGATTTTGACCAGTGACCACTTAAATTAAAGGTACGGAAGTCTCCTTTTCAAATCAGAAAACAGATTTAAAAAATTCGAAAATTTGCGGCCAGGAGAGGCAAAAGAAGAGTCGCAAATTTTTCAATTTTTCTTCCTCGTTTTCGGCCACCATTTTTCCATTTTTGATTACGTTTTTCGCCATCTGTCGGTACCTAGTGCAACACAAGGTCTGGGACATATCGGGGACTTAAACCGCAAACAGTTCACATTTTTCGGAACACGGAAATAGGACTTGGCGGGTAATTTAAATTTTTAGGATTCTTCCGACGTTTTGGGCCACCATTCCCCCATTTTTGATCCGATTTTAATTTTGTTTGCATTTTTGAGCATCTGTTGAGCTCCCCTTTCGTTTGCGGTAAAAATTAGAAAATCGAGAATTTTTACTGTTCAAAAAAAAAGCCATGGTTAACCTTGCCTTTTTTTAGGGTCATTTTTTGAAATTCTCTCACAGTGGTCCGATTTTGACCAGTGACCACTTAAATTAAAGGTACGGAAGTCTCCTTTTCAAATCAGAAAACAGATTTAAAAAATTCGAAAATTTGCGGCCAGGAGAGGCAAAAGAAGAGTCGCAAATTTTTCAATTTTTTTTCCACGTTTTCGGCCACCGTTCCCCCATTTTTGATCCGATTTTAATTTTGTTTGCATTTTTGAGCATCTGTTGAGCTCCCCTTTCGTTTGCGGTAAAAATTAGAAAATCGAGAATTTTTACTGTTCAAAAAAAAAGCCATGGTTAACCTTGCCTTTTTTTAGGGTCATTTTTTGAAATTCTCTCACAGTGGTCCGATTTTGACCAGTGACCACTTAAATTAAAGGTACGGAAGTCTCCTTTTCAAATCAGAAAA